>JXOV01011614.1:0-13540 GCA_001014945.1 Clogmia albipunctata
TCTTTTAGTACAATTTGCAGGTCTCTGGTCTCCACCTCAACCAACGGGTGTTGGACTTTCCATGATTATTTGTGTTTAGTGTATTAGTAGTCAATTAATAGCACCTAGACCAGTTGTAANACACATTATTGAAATTTGCGACCATGTGTTAGTCGTCTCTTTTAGTACAATTTGCAGGTCTCTGGTCTCCACCTCAACCAACGGGTGTTGGACTTTCCATGATTATTTGTGTTTAGTGTATTAGTAGTCAATTAATAGCACCTAGACCAGTTGTAAACGGATCCAGTCAATCCGCCCATTTTATTTATTTGTTTACGCCACCATTACTAATTTATAATTCGCTATGAATATCATTTTGCAATGTTATTGATATACACAAATGGAAACTTTTTTCGCGCTGAAAAATGTCCGCCCGAGATTTGATCCCACGACCTCCAGGAGGCAGTCAAGGGTACTAACCACTAGACCACACAAGCGGACAAATTACAAAACTAATAAACCATTTTCCAAAAAATACAACATAAAGTAAAAGAGCTATTCAAAAAAAACAAACTGGACAAATTTTAAAAAGACAGACTCTAAACCTACAAAAATATTAACTAAGAGTTTTCTTTATTCGTTATATCTTTATCATTATAACAATATCATTTTAATGACTTCAACCTAATGATTTTTTTAAAATCCTAACATGAGTCACTGTTAAAGCATTAAGATTGTAATCTAAATGAGCAATAAAAGCTCTTTTAATTCTAATTGGAACAAAATTAAGCTCACCATTGTTGATGTCAAAGTCAATTTACAAAGCACAAAATAAAATACAATAAAAATTGTTTGTACGGATGAGATTGCAAATTACATTGTAAAAAATTTGGCCCTGGATTATTTAAATTTTTCATTTCTTCTGTTGGAGAAAAACCATAAAATCACGTAACTACAGCATAACGCTTTTGGCGCATTGGCTTAAAATTATCCCCGTCCAAAATATATTTCATTCTGTAATTTGTCGTTGAATTATTCACAAACTTCCGATACACAAACCTATTAATAACTAGCACGTGGAATATTACATAATGATTTAATAAACAAATGTTCTATAATTACGATGTAGAGTACTTTTAGATTAATAAATATTTAAATTTCAACTAAATTTGGAGCCTTTTCCTAATACCAAAAAGGATGCTATAATTTATTCATTGCAAATTTCAATTGGATATCAATCAGTGTCAATGTCATTATATTTTTAGAACATTATGACATATTTCAAAATAGTTATTTAGACATTTGGTCCACATATGTTTTATGGTTTGATGAAAAGCTCAACACTGGCAGGATGAATCAATTTCTCCATTTTCATATCTGGAAGACGATTTAAATTATACAAAGCCTTGCGAGGTAGCTGAATCTTGATTTTATTATTTTTGCCAAATTCATAAAATAGAACTCCTTACCACCCCATACTTTAATCCAAATATCTTCAGCATCAAGTTCCTTTTCGCTAAGTTATTCTATTAGTTGCCGAAATTAGTAGGTGTTCGGAAGGGTTTAATCCCTCTTGAGTTTTGTATACAATTGTGTCGACAAGATGAAACATTATAAAACACTAGGGGATTTTTAAACCAGTAGCGTAGCTAATGTTTCAATAAAGGCCCATGTATTGAATATTAGCTTATCCGTCATTTTCTTTGTAAATGTCTGTGTTTTTTAAATTGGAAACACAAAAAAAACAATAAAAGCCTCTTTTTTTCTTTATAGAAATCGTACAACTTGACTTATCTAAAAAATACTCAGTTTTAGCAGGATCATTTTCCTTAAACTACATTCTTAACCCACGTTAATTTCAAAGACTACTTGTACAACAAATTAATGGAAATCTAACTTAGATGGCACACTTTAATAGCTTAATAGAAAAAAATGCACCCAAAATCTCTTCAAAGTTTTTGACAAAGCAAATCTTAATGTTGACAAAATATACAGCGCGAATGAAAGCTATATAAGCAACAACGATTCCTTAATATCTCTGGAACCAGATGTCGCAGGAACTTTCATTTATGTCAGAAAATATTAACCGATATTTTGACTTTTCTATCTGTTTTATTATGTTAATATTATTATCGAGAGATGCACATGGAAGACAGTTTTCGATAGTCGTCGCCTCTTTATCTAAATTCTGAATTCTTTTATACTATTTTCGCATTATTCGAAAAAATGGCTTTTATACTTTCAAAGAGAGACCCAATTTTTCGGAACTCTTGAAATGTTTCGGATTGTCTAACTATCTCCATCATTAGATAATTTAAAAAATACCCCATAGCGGAGAGACGTACCCCCCTTGCGTATTTAACATTGACACTGACCTATAAAAGTGCGTTTCTCGGTTTTTGGTAATTTCGCAAAGACTATCAAAATATTATAATTATTTTTGACATACAATTGTGATTTGATTAGGGTAATATTGTGAGTAATCTGTTTCAAGAGATATTAAGAAATAATGAGTGCGTATATTGCCTTAACCCACGCTGTAAGTTTCTGTAAATTTTATCAAATTTTTATCAAACTGATTTTGGACTTTTATACATATTTTGACAAAATTTTATAAGCCCTGCTCGGGTAATAGACAAATGCTTATTACAATTATAAAAAGGTTTTTTCCTAAAGAAAAGGATGTCAGAAATAAACTTAAAGGACTTTTAAACTGTATACGAATTAAAACATACACTTAAAAGCTGTTCATCAAAAACATTTTTTTGTAATTAAAAGTTAAATTTGCCATATTTGTTCTTTAGATTCATTAGTCATTTGATAATGTATTTGCACTAAAATTACAGAAATCTGTAATTACATTAGAATTTCCTTGAATTTCCTGTTAATTGATCAGAATTCTCCAATTTTCACTTCAATAAATTCGAGCAAAGATATTGATTGAGAGGCCGTGAAATCCTCAAATGAATAATTATGGCTCCAGGAAAGGCGAAATACTAATTTAGTTTTATTGGTTTGGTTCAATTAAACTGGTATAAATTGCATAATTTATTAGAGCCATTAATGAAGAATCTTTAGGGACACGGTTAATTTAGTGCCGGCACCACTGACTCATCCCCTTTTAAAAGTCCGCCGCCCACGCCGAACAAAAACTGGAAAAGCCAAAATTATGATTTGAATTCTCACTACTACGGAAAATATATTTGAATTAATTTTATGAATTAAACCCATACAGATGCAGCAGGACGAGAGAGCTTTTACGAGGAAATTCGGATGAGCTCAACGAAAAAGCGAAATACACGAGAAATGAGCGAGGGTTTGAGAGGTGGGTGGCTGGGTTGTTCGGATGAAATGGGGAAATGCCATCAAGTGGGAGTTGTACAAACAATTCGATGCCCAAACTGGCGCCGTTATTTCATTCTCAAGATTTGGACAACAAAAAGGAAACGAAAGCTTCCATCCCATGTACAGAGAGTCGCCTTAAAATAGTGTTAGTGTGCAAAAGTTTTCAGACTATATAGATAGGGACCGATTTAAAATATCAAAAGGAGGGGCGCATGCCCGAATCCACTCCAACGAACATCTCTCCAGGCCAGGAATTTTTATGAATGAACGCAGTTTGGCATGGATTTTTATTGCCCCATTCCTTGAACCAGGAAGCCTTGTGTGTATCATTTCGCCGGAATAACACACCACCCTGGAAATGCCACTCGTCAAGAGTGGGTTGCGTTTTAGTGGGCTGTTTACCCAGGAGGACAAGGAGAATTCGCTGGAAAATGCGATCATAACCATAAAAATGCCATTCCACCTGCAAATAGTTCCGGGAAATTGTCTCTCTCGTGACGGACGCTAAAACACGTCCCCAAGGCCGACCTCCTGAGATTCGCAAAAACATGAATTAAAAAATCACTATACTTGTTGTTTTCTACGCAAATATGCAAACACGCAATGTTGTAGTTTTCCCCAGGTTAGTTTTTGTTGTAGACAACATAGAGGCAGAAAACTTCATTCAAGACAACGCCAACCCCTCTCTGGTTGTGGTGTTTAGCTTTGACGTCATCGCGCCATATATTTAAGAGGCTTACCCCGGCGTTTGACAACAAAATCGATACCGAACATCGAGGGCATTGTTTTGATTCCATCTTTATGCGTGTACTTGAAGAAAACCGAACTCATGTACATGTTGCTTTTATGGTCATAAATGGCATTATTGTCGAAAATACTAGGAAATAAAAGATAAACTTCCCTTTGTCGCATTCTCTAAAATGCCACCATACCAAAGCCATATCCCCTCCTACAGAATCCTTAGTGCGCATGAGCTGGGCAGCATTGATGAAATCGGTTGTAAGCTGCCTCAAAATCGAGGTAGGGATAGACTAAAAGGGGCCCATCGGTAGGAGGTAGGACTTCATTCAGAACGAGTGGGCGAAAGACCAGGGCGGTCGGAGGTAGGGCCAGAGGGAAAATCTATAAAAGCCAGTTATCCGTGCGCCATTCAGAGAATCAAATTGTGCGTTCAAGCTGAGCAGATCAGAGACGAATTAAGCTCCAAAAATCACAGTTCACAGTTCAATATCTATGTAGTAACAAAGAGGATTAAAAGCCATCAAAACCTAGTGAAAGAGACTATCAGTTCTAAAGACAGTTTTTAGGTTAAATGTTTATTAGTTTCAGTGTTTTCTGTGAAAGTGTTTTAGTTCCAGACTTTGGGTGATTTCGAAAGAGACATAGACTTGTATGTGTGTTTGGTGTGAATAAACCTTAGCAGCTCATCCATTAGGAAAACACTCGTTTACAATGTAAGTAACCTTGTTGAGCTCCCCTGTCGAAATACCTGTTGAAACTGGGTCAATTGGTGTTTTGTTTCGTTTCAAACCTACCCCTCGTTTTATTGTCAAAGTTGACTACTCCTCCTTTATTACCTCCTCTTGCTCCCTGATAAGAGGCGAAAATAGGCCGTGTTCTCATTTCTGCTCCCCCATTTCTCCCGTTTTTCCAGACTGTACAGAAAGGAAAACCAGTACAACAACAACATTTATTACAAGATGGAATTATTAGGCAGACAAACTCCCAGCAACAGTCTAAGGCTGTTGGTTTTGACATTTGTGATAGTCTCCCGCCAAGTAGCTAGTTATCCTGTCTTTGGGACTAAACGGTATCAGGGGAGTGTGGGTGGTGGTGGCCAGGAGATGCCCTTTGCCCAGGGGCCCGTCCAAATGTTCGCTCCACAGCAATATGGAAATGTGAACCCATATGGTTATCTGGATGACAGTAATTACATTTATTACTCGAGGCACGATCCCCAGTATCATTCCTATGGACTTCCAATGTACCATGGCGATTACAAACCCACTCCTTATTACTATGCCCCTGGACCTAGCTACAACTACTATGATGACAGACAAAATGTAAATCCACTCGATGACTTACACGAGGAAATGATGCAGGAAGACGAACGGGAGAGGCAAAGACAGCAAGTTCAACAACAATACAACAATAATGGAGATTACTATCCAAATTCCAAACATCAGGGCTACTTCCAGCAGTTCTACGACCAGGAAAAGGACTATCCGGAAGAGGAAGAACCCATCAATGGTGACCCCTCCTACGCAGACACCAATGCAGCTTTCTTGAACAACTTAATCCTCTATAACAAGCACTTGAGTAATGACAAATATAACAAACAACAATATACAGAACAAGAGGACTACCTAGACCAAGATAACTATTATGACAAGACATATAGTGACGAGCCATTCCAAAGTCACACCAGAGACGATAAAGCTGTTCGAGAATTAAAAGAATTGGCAAACATCCACTCAAAGCCAAGCAGCAGAAAGGTGACAGTTCCAATGAGCAGTTCAGACTTGGATTACTGGGGCCTTGCGCCAGACTCGAACAAGGATAGTGAATTAAACAACCAGTACGACTATGAGGATGACAGCTGGATAAATTGGGATAGTAAAAGGAGCGCTCCTGCTCCGACAGAGCGGTCTATTAAAACTTTTACCGACAGAAAACCGGCCAAGGTTGTCATCTCGAAGGTGCCGCAAAATCATTTCGTTTTGAACGAAAAGGAAGAGGAGTCAAAGGATACAACGACTGTTAAACCAAGTCCGGAGAAAGTTGGAAAGGAAAAGCCTGTAGAGAACAAAGAATCGAAATTGGGAGGACAGAAAGAAGTCGTCCTTCTTCGCCCCGCAACTCCAGTGCGACACCCTTTCTCGGCGCCCGTCATCAAGATGCTGGAGAACCAGGAGAACTTAAAGCAGAACAAGTACGACAACCACGTCCACGTTGAAGACATGTCCAACAAGAAGCGGTCCAGTGACAAAAAGGGCTCCAAGGATACGGTTTACGACACCATAAAGCACCTGCTCAGCATGGAGCACCGCCTAGAAAATGTAAGTCCAATTCTCGCTCTTTCTCCCCGAATTTTCCTTTTGCACGCAAAATAATACCTGAAAATTTATACTCATCTCCAAAAAAAAATACTGGATCTTATCATCTACACACATTCACATCATGGCCCGAACTTTCTGCCTGAAGAATCCTATTTTTAGACTTAATAACACCCGCTCTCGCTCTGCGGTCGTTGTTGTTCGAAAGTATTATCATTATTGTTGCTTCTCCCACTTTTGCGTCAGCAAAAATGACAAAACGAAGAAGAAGTGGGTGGTTTTTCGGTGAGTGGGATGGGTTGGAGGCTAATACAGCCGGTCTGAGAAAAATACAAAGCGTTTGGGCAGGGTGGCCAAATAGAATTATAAGGACAATCAACTGGAGCCGGGTGATAATCCCCAGAAATATTCCGCAATGCCCATCCCCGAAAATTTGAATTCATTTAATTCTCTCCTTGACAAACTCTTTGGCTTCTCAAAATCAGTCACTAACTTCTGCCCCAATTAAACTTAATCCGAAATATTATTTCTTCGGCCCTCACTACTTTCCCCGCTCCCTTCTCGGTCTCCAAACACAAAATCACAACGCGACATATAATAATCAGTGGGAAAAACGGACCAACAAGGCCAGTGCAGGTGCCGGGGAAAATCCTTCAACAAGTGCTGACGCAAATCGGGAAATTTTCCATTTAAAGCAACAAACCCAAGTCTTGTTTTAGTTGTAGTTGTGTTTGCTTATTTATTTTTCGGTCGTATTGTGCAAATGACAAATTTTAGCAGAAATGCTAAAATTAGTCAGGGACATTCAAGAGGGTTTGTTAGCACTTTTACATTATTTGTACATGTACAATATTACCCGGAAGAAAAATTATAAAAATATATAAAATTAAATATCTATAGGGATCTTATTAATAAGTAAAATAGCTTAGAAAATTATTGCAATATTTTAACTTTAAAAGCACAGGTCAATCATCCCTTCTAGTTACTTAGATACGTACATTATAAACAAGATTATATCCGAAACCCCTCCATTATCTTCTTGTTTGTGAAACACGTAAATTACCAACACAGTATTAAATTGGGAATATTTTGCTTGTTTACTTTTACAGGACGCAAACATCCAGCAGGTGGCAGCTCCTGAAAAATCGCGACTCTCCAAACGCTTTGTGACGAACGAGGGTGGTTTGGTTCAGCAGTTGGACAGCCTAAAGCGGATGAGTGTCTAAACTTAAGAGACAAGACAAGTTCCAAGGTTTGGCGATTTTTCATCAGTATTTTGCATATATAAATAAATAAAAAGCATAAATTCAACATGAAAATTAAATTATACTTCACCAAAAAAAACCAACAAACAAAAAACATACGATCTTGAGACTGAAAATGATGTTCTGTTAATTATTTATTATATCTAACTGAATTGAAACATGAAATTAGTGTTTAGCTAAATCAAAAGACAACCACTAAAATAGAATTGGGAATCAACGAGTGTCAATTGAATATTTAAGGAATGTGTTTATTGTTTTGGAAAAGACTATCAAGTCTTTGGTTTTTCTTCAATTATTTCATCATCTTCAAAGAGATGCATCTGAAATCATCCATTTTTAACCCAACATACAAATTAATATAAATTGCATGTTTGGTTGAGAGGTTAAGACCCTTCCAAATGGCAGCTAGAGCCCAAATATTGATTATTTGACAAAAAAACGGTTATCACTAAGACCAGTTTAGGCTAACATTAACATTAAATGTATAGGAAAATAAAGACAATGAGGCCAGAAAATTGTAAATAGGAAAATAGGATTAAGACTAATGATAAAGCCTTTTATAAGAGATTGAGTTCTACTTCAGTTTTCTAAGCCTTTGCAATAAAAATGATGTTTTTATAAACTGTAAAAAGTGTCTAAGTTCGCCAAACTATTTCTAAGACTTTGCTCATTCTGGTTTAAATTTTAATTTCCTTTAAAAATCTTCTAATTTCTCAAATCATTATATTTCAATTTAAAAAAAAACACGCATTTTCAAAGAGACAATGGACTGGGAGTAGATAAACGAAATTAGGTGTAATTAGTGTCTAAACATGTTATAAAAGAGTTTGGAATACTTGAACTGCTTATAACATTAAAGTGGCTTGCTCATCGTATTTACCAGGCGCCCTCGCCTACAGAGGGCGCCGCTCTGTATGATTTTGCAACTTAATCGAAAGTCCTCGAATGCGTCCAATTTGGGAACCATTCAGAAAAGTTGGACGGATTTGAAGACTTTGCAAAATTCAAGACCTATTTCAAGTGGGCGCTCTCCTCTCAAACGGAGACTCTCTAAATCCCACCAAAAATCCAATAGTACTACAAGTACCTTGGTTGAAGGAAATTCAAACCGATTTTACAAACACACACACACAATTTGACACACAAGTTGGACTAGGATAGTAAAAAAAATAGATATATTTTTATAGGAGTTTTTTCTGTTCCAAAAGTCTTCTTCAACAAACTAAAAAACAGGCTTAAAAATGTTAAGAAGGAAATTGGCTGAAGGGCGGTCTGAAAAGTGATTAGAGGTATTCATTTTAATAAAAAAAAATGAGTTAAATTTCCTATTTATGGTAAAGAGTCATCGAAGTTGTGTTACCTAATTTTTCAATTAGAAATGGAAAGACTTTCTTAGAATTGATGTTCAGCTAATTTAATATTGTATTATATAACTTTTTAATAAAGACAAAAATGGACAAAGAGTTAGATTGCTTAATAGAGGTTGGTTATGCCGATGAACGAATGTTGTTATATAGAATTCAAGTTGAATCGACTAAAGACAATACAATGATCGTAATGATTGCAAATTATTATGAATCACTTAGATTTTCTCAAGATGAAAACCAAATATATATGAAAAAAGGGAATGAAAACAAGACAAGAAGATGAAAACTATTTTTGGAGCAAGCGAAATTTGTTGTTTGCCTAAGTGTATGACACAATATTCCTATAATAATAGTATAATTAACTGAATGACATAATAAAAAGGTGAAATTTAAAAACACACATATACATAAATATATTTTAGACAATGAGTGGCTATTTACAGCTAAACTGTGTTTGTTAGACAAAAAAAAGTGAAGAAAATATATTGTTCTACAATTCGCATTTGATAATAGATAAAACAAATAGATCAACGGCTATACAAATCAATAGATAATAAAGATAATAAACAAAATACAAATAATCAATTTCTGCTATATGAAAGAGAGGTGGAGAAGATAAAAAGATAAAAAAGAATTGGCAATGTATCATAAACACTACAAAATCATTTACTATTTAGGGTCAAAATATTTGAAGAGTGATAAAATTAAAAAATTGTAATATTGATCCGTATAAATATATAGCTGGTTAAACTGCACAAAAGGTGGAACGACCAGGACTGTGAGTCCTGGAGGGATGGGATCTGTTCAAAGGCAGAGTGTGAGTAGTTTCGATGGCCATCAGAAAATCGATTCCAATGTACATATCCTTTTGTACTAATTTCTTACTAAGTGTGAAATAATAATCTCCCAAATAAAATTAGTTTTTTACAAACCCTACGTTTTAGTTCAGGCACCCAATATTGGACCGTCTGCTATTTTGTGTAAATAGTTATGTAATTAAAAAGTGTTAATTTCCACTCAAAATTCATCATTTTTCGAGGCGATTTTTAGTTTATGGGAAAATAAAACCAGAACTTTCTGAGGACAATGACTGATGTATATTTTATAATAAAGAAAATATTATTATTAACAAAATATGACTAACAAATATTGTATTAATAAACAAAAAGGTGAAAAAGCGCAAATGAATTGTAATAATCAGAAATATGATATCAGTAACAAAAAATATTGGAGTCATAAAATTGACAGGAAATAAAATTGAGTCATCATAATTCCATACAAATTTCGATCAATAAATGTTTGGAAATCAGAAAATGGAATGTCTTTTATTTATTACGTAAAAAATATTTCCCTACTTCCTTATTTCAGGTCTACCAGTAATTAGATTATGATAATCAAATTCCGCAATAAGTCCCTTTGATTGTGCAATTAGAATGGGAGTTCGTTGACCCTTGCGAAAATGGGTCGAATTTCTGCTGCTGTTGGGATTTATCCAAATCCAGTGCCGATCTATTTCGCCGGCTCTGACTATTTACAGCACACAGAGAGAGTGGGGGCGACAATGCCTAGGGATTGCCACCGACCGGGAGCCCCTCTTCTGTTGTTTTGCAGCCAATATTTAAAATCGATTATTTCCATGGGAACTGTTTCCTCTATTGCAACCAATTCCAGTTCGAACCGGGAACGAGGCCAGAACACTTATCGCCTCCGTCACACGGCAAACTGTAGTCCCACTCTCCGATACCAAAGTAAATATAATTCATTTCCAGCACACAAATTACGTTACTGAATATGAAACAGGTGAAAATGCAATATTCAAATCAAAGCGGCAGTAAGTAGAAATTCTCAGCGGCTGAAATTGTGTCAACTTTGACTTTACATTAATAGTTTGCATAATAAAATGCTTTCCCTACTTAAAAAAACTGTTCCACTTTTCAAGTGTTGTTTAAGGGATTTCCTGAAATTTTGTTATGAATAAAACAAACTTCTTTGATATTTCACAGTTCGAATACATTCATCAGTGTTTCATATTCATATTTTTGTATTTAATTTTACCATATTATACAGTAATCATGTTTGGTTATCTATTTATTGAATTAATTAATATGCAATTGTTGCAAAAAATGAGCAGAAACAAAATTAATCTGCTGTAAACACAAGTCGGCGAAATTCGTTTTTTTAAATCTTATGGACGAAATGGCATACCTCTAAATTCGATGTAATTATTGGCATAATTTTGCAAACAAAACCCTGTGTTCGTCTAGGAACCTATGTTCAAGAACTGTAAACCCAATGCTAACAGTTTACCAACCTCTTCCGGGTCTAGATCTTGAAAAAAGGTCTTTAGAGTTTGTACGTGAACATTTCTCTTCATTTTAGGGATAAGTATTCGGAAAATTTCGACTTCATTATTGTCTTGCCTCCAGGACTGACAATGAGTTGAGTTCGTATAATTTCTGGGCATTTTGGCTATCTATGGACAAAATATGTTCGGTTTAATTAGATAAATACCACTAATTGACAAAATGAGAGGTATGCCATTTTGTTCATATGTCACTTTGAAAGAAAAAAAATAAAAAAAAAATAAATACGATTCTATTTATAAAAAAATTTTAATTTCAGACAAAGATGAATCCTTAATGGATAAAATAAGCACCAGAATAATATGTAAATTAGCGAGCATGTTCAATTGAACTAAATGTAAATAAAAACTCATTTCGCTGGAAAAACTTCTGAGGGTCCTGGTACTAAGACGCATGGACTGAATGCGTTCAAATTTTAGATAATAGCCAAACCCATTTGGGTTACAAGATAGCTCAGTCAGATGCGAGCTAGAAACAGCCAAATTCCCGGAACACCCCCTATGCCATTTAGTCCATATTTCCCCTAAATGTTGATTCTGGCTTCTAAATGTGGTTCAAATGATGAGTGTTATCACAGGAATATTAGTGATACATGGCTTGGTGCTCTATTTCCGTGATAACAATGAAAAATTGAGACCAAAAGTTCTATTCGCTTGACAAGTACTTCCCTTAATTGTATGTGTTTAGACCTTAATTTAGTACTGGGTTATCTTCTAATTCTTTACTTCATATTTCGCGGAAAAATAGCTAATAAATTTGGGAGTTGTATAAAATGTTGTAAAAACTGTTTATAAAACCCATAATAAGAAACTCGTATCTATTAGAGCTCTACTCGCGTTTAATTATGGTTCATTTTTTCAATACGTTGTTTAAATAACTATTATCGTTTGGACTGATGGTTTTATAATTCTTTCAAACAGTTTTGAAAAAGTCATAGACACTCGAAAACCATAAGTGATATCGCTGTAATACTTGTAACCCTCCTTCTATTCCAATAAAATTACTACATTTCTTAATTAGGACCTTAGGACCCTTTCCGCCATAAAAAGAACTCTTGTGTTCAAAATGCATCAAAACGACCTCTTTCAAGTCACTCCGTAAAAAATTTCTACCCTCTGAGGTCCTTTTTTGATTTGGAGAAAAAGGAAGTCGCTGGGAGTCGTATCTGGGTTTCGATCAAACGGACTCCTGAATTTATAAATCGTGTTTTTTGTTGGTGAAGAATTTCCAGTTTGGTTTTCACTACGGTGTGTCCCTTCAGCATCAAAAACTGGATGATTGCTCGATTTCTTCAATGGTAAAATTTTTGTCTAAACGCTCTATTCAAATGGTCCTCAAAGAACAACCTGTTGTCCTTTTTATCTAAAAATTCATACAGTTATCAGGTTGACCACGACCGCTTTTGCAAGATATTGTTGATGTCAAATGCCTGCCTAACTCGATGTTTTCCATGATTCGATCGGTATTCATCATCACAGGTCTTTCGCAGGCTGGTTTATCCACCGGCTCTGAATCATCGAAACCATTCCTCCGCGGTTCGAAGTGATAGAACACCGTCCCCCAAAACACCATTAATCTCACGGAACGTTTCTCTAGCGTATTTGCCTTTAACGAATGAAAACTTTAAAATAGCGCGTATTTCGACGTTAGTGAACTCCATGTTTACACCTCTATAACTGTTGAACGTAGCATCCAAACTAATCATACATAGCGTCGTTTTAAAAAAGGAAACATTAATTAATTTGCAACATAATCATGGTCCTATGACATAGCCGAGACCAATATTTTGTTTAGATAAATGGCGACCAATCTTTGACTTAGAGGCAAATTGTTGGATAGTTAATAACATTTTTGTTCACTAGTGAAATAAAAATTAAAAACTTTCACTAAGTGTGAAAAATTGAAACATTACGAAAATCAAATGGATATCGAAAAGCGTATGTTTCGATACGGGAGTGAATTTTTTTTTATATATTATAATTATTCTCTGGAATCAATCTTAATTTTTTAAATCCGTTATTTAAGTATTTCAAAGGAAACTAATCATTTCGTCATTTTGTTGAGCAAATTAAAAAGTTTTGTTTCAATATTTAAATAATTCTTAGAAGTCATTATGTCATCATTTAAGGAAAAACACTGTTACGACCCAACCTAATATTATAATC
>JXOV01011616.1:0-14419 GCA_001014945.1 Clogmia albipunctata
CCAATACTAATATCTAAAGATATTACAATAATCCTTTCAAAGTAATTGAATAGTAAACCAAATAAATGCATTACTTCAGGTCTGATTATCAATTATGATTATTTAACCGATGATAATGGAAATCGTTTCACTTTCTTTCAATGTTAAACCGATTAATTAATTCATCGGTTCCGCTGTAATAAATCATATCCATGAAATTTCCCTAATACTTTTAGATATAACTATGATGTTTTAAAATGTGTTTAAGTGCAAATTATATATTAATCAACCGTTTTATTAGCAATGCGGAACAATTATATTAATAGCAATTTATAACTTAATTTACTCATTTGTATTTGATAACAAACAATTTGCTTCAATCAAGTCATAACAATATATATTCAAAAATATTATGATTAATTGGTATGACATGTCTTTGATTTATTTATGATGATTTAAAAGTGTAAATAATTTAATTGTCAATTGCGTTTTTGTGCATTTCGAATTTTTCTTAAAATTAAACAAAATATGTTATGAAATCTTAAAGCAAATGAGTTTAAAAGAATAGATAGGTGCATATCAGTCGGTAAAGTAGATTTACTTTGATTTCGAAGTAAAAATTGACGCTTATTTAAAGCGTTTTTATGCGTAGACAAAGTGATATAAAATATAATTTTAAAATGAATAATCTTTCATATACTTCAGGCTTGTTGGTTTGGAACCAATAGTTACAAATCCCATGTATGATCCCATTTATTAATAAAATATTGTTTTGTGAAGGAGTAGCATAAATACTCAAAAACCCTTTATTCACGATTCAAATTTGGACTATTCTTGTTTATGTATTCTATCATCTTGCGGTTTTCACCACGAGTATTGTTAATTCTACTTTACCCAGGCATTTTTCAGGCAGAGCTGCTAGCCATTGATAATTGCGCTCTAATAAATCTGGACAGAGGATACGAGAATGTTGACATAACCATATTGTCGGACAGTCAAGCAGCACTGAATGCACTCAGATCAAATCTAAACTGGTCTGGGAACGCCTAATGAAGCTTAACGACTTAGGGACCAAAATTAGAGTAGACCTGTACTGGATTCCAGGATATACAGAAATAGTACAGAACGAAAAATCGGACGAGCTTGCTAACAAGGAGCAACAACACCGCTAACAGGACCGGAGCTCTTCTGTGGCATCAGTCTAAATGACCTCAACCAGGAAAGCCGTCGAANGGACCAAAATTAGAGTAGACCTGTACTGGATTCCAGGATATACAGAAATAGTACAGAACGAAAAATCGGACGAGCTTGCTAACAAGGAGCAACAACACCGCTAACAGGACCGGAGCTCTTCTGTGGCATCAGTCTAAATGACCTCAAACAGGAAAGCCGTCGAATGGATATAGTTATAATGTGCATTGAATGGGAAAAATTACCAGGCCAAAAGCAATCGAAAATGAAAGGCTATAGCTCCAAAAGAACTTCGGTGCTTATGCTCCTTATAAGAGACAAGGTCAAAGTTATTACAGGTTTCATTTAATGGACTGTGTAATAAATCTAAACCATAATTGGTGACTACAGAGATTAAGGGATTCCCTAAAAGCCGCCATACATAATTATGTAATTGAACCGCTTCTTCATATCGAAAATAAATTATTTCCCCAAATTTCGGAAAATTGACGATTCTGTTGTGGTGTCTATTCTTTACTAGGTACAAATAAATAACTAAGATTGATTGATAAACACGTAGCTATTTTATGTAATGTAGTATAATTATAAAGTAGTTTTAAATTAGTAAAATTTTTGGTAATTTATTGAAATTAAATTGATTGATCGGATGATCTGATTAAAATTTCGATTAGTTCGAACCTTAGCCGTGTGCCAACACACAGTCATTTTTTAAAATTAATTGATTGCAATCAATTGCATGTTTCAATTAAATAGTAATTACAAAAAAGGGAAATATTTTAACAGCAAATAAAACTGAACAAAATTGGCAACAAATCGGATTAAAGTGGAATGCGAAATGTTAGGCGATTTGTTAATAAATGCACCAAAAGGCTTAAAGTGTAAGTGTTACTTTAAATAATATGATTAATTGAATACTAGTCAATTGAGTATTAAAATGTATTAAATTATAAAGCAGAGTTTCTTTGTTACCTCCTTTTCCTGCGGGAATGTAGACGAGGTTGGATGAAGGAGGGAGGTAGGCTGCTCCACCGTATCCATATCCAGTATGGCCGCCAGTGTGGTAATGAGCCACTTCATGACCTGACGCAGAAACAAAAAAAGAACAAAAAAATCGCGTTTAATTAAAGCCATTTTTTCGCTTCATTAACTGCAACAATTTTTATATCAAAATAATAAAATGAACACAAAACGTCTTCATTTGGCAAATCAAAACGGTAATTACAAAGTTACCTGCATAACCCATTGAGTAACAATATTAAAATGGAAATTGCATGTTACAGATTTTGTACAAAAGGAAATGCTCTTTTTCAAATCGAATACATTCTTCTGCGTGTTGAAAAGAAATTCGACTTTTTCGTTAATCGATTTGCGATTTGATTGAAGAGCGCGCCGCTTTTTTTTGGCGCGAACAAAGATATACTTTCAAATCTTCATGAAAGTTGGCACTTTTTATGTTTTGCCGGCTTTTCCAAGTTGATTCACCTCTTCAAGTACCTACATCAAAACGAAAGGTGCAAAATATGCAGAGAATGGACCTTCAAAGATCACGGAGAGATTACGTAAAATAGTAATCGATTAAACTGTAGCACCATGGATCAAACATATTAACTTTCATCCTAATCTATAATTAATCGTATTTTTGCTCAGACGTCGTATTTATTATTTTTCCTAATTTTTTTTTAATAAATTCATCTTAATTAGTTTCTGCTTTTCAACATCTAATTTAATGCTTTTACTTCTCATTGATTCATGATTTTATTTAAAAACAAATTTTATTCTGAAATTTAGTATAATTGCTTGAAAATTTACATTACATTATTAATCAACGCATACTTAAACAGTTTTACATATGATGAGTTTTCATTAATTAAATTATATCATATTTATGGTTCATTTCATGGTATTAAGTAATAATTTATTTTAAAATATACATATTTATTCGTAAATTATAAAGAAAAATATTCAATTAAACTTTTACTATTAAATTTTTTTAATATTTAAGGCTGGTTATTACATTTTCTTGGTAAAATATTGTTATTACATAAATTACGTGATTTACGCCAAATACATAATATTAATAATATTTACATTATAAGCCAAATTAAATTTCCAGGAAACATATTCAATTTGAATTTAACGTAAATGAATAAACTTTGGGTTAATAAATTGTTTGGAATTGTAAGTGTGCAGCACCGGTTTGGGAGTTATAGACTTTATCGATGAATTAAAACATAGTTTTACATGTTCTGATTTGTGTAGCTTCTTATTAATGAGATATAATAGTAAAAGTTAAACTTTTCAATTTAAAATGTAGTTTAAAATGAAAAGTTTCTTTAAATTGGTATTATACAAACTATTAAATATTTTACTGGAAGCCAGTAGTGTAACTAAGGTTATGCGGCGGGGGCGGACCGCCCGGGCGAAAATTTTTACCATAATATGCGATTTTTTCAAACAAAATTCATATTTTAGACCTAATTTTATTCAAATCACCTTTGTATATTACTTTTTTGTTATTGCTCTATTTACTAGGCAATTACAGAAAAATAATGGAAATGCCTTTGATTTTTTTAAAATTTCTAATTCATTTGTAATTTCATAATTGACCCTAAGCTACACCACTACTGGAAGGACTAACAGAATATAATAGGCATAAACCCTCTAGAAGGACAATGAAATTATTGTTATATCACAGATTAATAATTTTAAATTAAAATTGTTGTAAAAATTCAAATTTCAAGAAGGTATACTAGAAAATCTGATAACTGCAACTCTTTTATTGAGGACACATCTTCCGGATCCTGTGTGCACAGTATTTTAAAGACAAATTTTCAGTGTGAAATCCAATTAACTTTGAATTGCCATTTGCGAAATGTAAATTATTAGTTTAGAAAACTGCCACTAGTTGGCGAACGATTTAGGAGAAATAGTCACAAACACATTTAAAAATTAAAGAACGGCAGACCAACCGCATTTGTCGTTCTTTTTTATATGGGGCTCTACAAATTTGTATGAAATTGAGACTAAAACAAGGCATTTATCCCGTTTGCGGGTTTACGCCTATAATTTGTTGGTTAGTGTTTTCAACAAAATATTTACTAATTGATTAAATATCAATTTCATTTCATTTTATTTGAAATAGATGAGAAGTTTGTTATTTTAATATACATTGTGCACTGATATTCAAAAAAAGGAAATGTGAAGTTTTACCTATTGGTGGATGGGCGTAATCCAGAGTCTCCACGGCGACATCTGTCCCGACCAGAGAAGCGGACTGGACAATGCGGTTGCCAACGTTGGTGATTCCATCACCGCCTGCTTGAAGTAGCTGCAAAACAATGAAAAAAAGAGCGGTTTAAGAGGTGTCACATAATTTGTAGACCAGCATTGTTTGTCCATCACTTTCCAAATCCCCTCTAAATGGAGTCGTCGCCGGCGAAAGACACTCCACTTTAGAGAAATAAAGCTAATAACGACTAATTGGCTCATCGCTCGTCAGAGGGATTGGATTATATACTCGTACTTCTTAACAATTATATAGATATAGATCAAGGGAAATAATTACGTATACTTTCATTCGTTGGTATGACGCTTAAGTGATTTTAATGTAATCATTGTTTACCGTTTATCTGGAGTGAATGCGGTTTTAATGTAAATCGGACACCTAGCTTATTCAAATTAAAATGTTATGTTCTCAATGGGGGGTTGGCAGATTTTTCTTAAATAAGCGCCAATATGCAATATACGTTAATTTTTAATTATAGTGTATTTGACAATATCTATGTAGTACATATCTGAATTACAGGTTGTTCAGTTTATCCCAGATTGATAGCATTCTCCGGGTATATAGTCAGTCGTTCAAATATTTTAAAAATAATAACGAGTATTAACTGTCTGTCCAGATTGACTCTAAAAGAATCATTATCTGTTCAATATCTTTTCCAGTAATCTAGAGGTTGACTACAATTAATTTTGAACTCTAAATCCAATAGATTATTTAATTGCAATAATAATAATAATGTAAATGTCCGATTTATAATGCAGTGGCGCCGAAAATCGTCTGTTTTAGGCAATTTACAAATAACTGGTATGACTGTAATTATTGAATAATTTACTGATAAAATACGATAATAGGTTAACTGGACTACCGATTGGCGATTATTTAAGGAAATACCGCCTATATTCCATTAAGAACTAAACGTTTGAAGCGTGGCGTCCGATTTAGAATGCAAGCCACAGTACAATTTTTTTTTATTTAAATAAAAATGGTTGTTTTATCATTTGTTTTTTTTTAATTGTTCGAAAAAATATATATTTTTTTGTGTAATGTACTTGTTTGTGTTTAATTATTATTTTTGAAGTATATTTTTTATAATAAGAGCTCATTTTAGAAGCATTAAAATTTAAATTAATAAAAAAATACAATCCCGTAAATTGGTCTAAAACTATCAAAAGCTATATCCAAAGATTTATTTAACTTGCCATCATCACTTAAATAATTTATTTAATACAATTTATAATTGTTGCAAATTTATGATAGTTCACTCTTTTGTCGTTTTACGAATTTATATGAAGAAATTTAATAGTACTTTAAAATTTTAAGATTAATTACAAGAATATAAACTATTAACTCAATTATGAAATTGCAATTTGTTTCATTCTTTAGTTTTTAATGGAATTGCGTAGATTTTAAAGGTTTATTGGCGTTAGACCTTGACTGTCTCATTATGTCTTAATTTTGCACTTATTTGATTTTTATTAATATAATAAATCTTGTTGTTGGAACATATTATGAACATGTGTCCAACAACAAGATTCGACGGAAATCCAGAAGATATAAAAAATCTAACCACGGCTGCAAGAAATTGGTTGTCTTCCTTAGAACTATGACGTTAAACTTTGCAACAAAAACTCATACGAATAAATAAATAAATATAATAAAGTTATTTTATGGATGTCTCATTAAGTGATAATTCATTTTATATTTTTCTCTTTCAATTCCTGAACATGAGTTAATGATTTGTACCCATGCTATTCGAGGGAGTAGTCGAGTACGTTATCACTCGACTATAGATGCGGATTAAGAAAAAATTAGGATATGAAATTTGGTTTAACTTTTTTATACTTACAGTTCCACCTTTGTTGATGAGATATCCACTACCTTTGATAAGTTGGCCTTTGAGGGCAGTCACTCCTCCTGTAATGGCCTTGACAGCCTGGAAAAGTGTGTTTAGGATTTGCTTCTTTAGTCTGAAAGCATCTTTGGTTGCGTCACGGGTCTGTGATGTTTAGAAGAAATAGATTTAATAATTGGAAATTGATCAATTCAAAGGACATTTATTTGCCATACATCGTGATAATCTCCGTGTCCATGTTCTATAGAATTGCTCTTGCTAAGTTTGCCACTACTGCTTGCCGCCAAGTGTGCCGATGCATGGCCTATACTAGATAGAATGCCCTGCGCGCCATTGTCAAACCGACCACAGAGGTTTTGTTGGATCGAGGTCATGGTTTGTGTCCAACAATTTGTAGATTCGTGATAAGATTAAAAGATTGTGTTTAGAAGAATAATATTGTTGTCTCAATTACAATATTTCAAGAGGGAAAGAGGTGGGTACAGGGGTGCTTATGAAAGGAAAATGGAAAGGAATTGAAGGACTATTGGCAAAATTTTTATATGGTTTTTTCAATAAAGAAACTCTTTCGACATTTGGTATTTTTAAAAACTCTTTGACATTTTATTACTTTTTATGTTGCGAAAATTTTAAATATATACTTAAAATATATTTTAAAAAAATAACAAAACCTTCACATTTATTTATGTTAATTTATTTCAAATTTGAATGGTATTTAGGTTTATGTTACACAGATTTTATTACTTTAAAAAAAACTGATTTTTTAATAATCAAATGATTTATTTCGATTTTTTTTCTTCTTTATGGTGGGAGCGTAATGATTAAATTTTATTAAACATTCACAATTGGGGGTTATTTACTGGTATATTTTTACACGATTTTGCCAATAGAGAAATGTGGATTGGTTATGGATTTTGATCAACTTACCCGTTTGAGACCTGAGAGGATATCACCACTGCCCGACCTCTTCGATCTTGTCACCTCTAAGAGGCTCTCCAGTTCGCTTTCTGTAAGAGGATCGGGGTCGGTAATTGCCACCACTGCTGAGTGCTCTTTGGGTGCGGGATGTGCAATTATCAGTGGAACTACGATGGCAACTATGCAGATTGCGAATAACTGCAAAGAGAAAAAAACAAAAGGCATTATTTTATTGTTTTCATACTCATTAAATAAAAACAAATTTATTGTATCATTCATTTTAATTTAAATAAAATGCATTTCAAGGAAAGTATACTTTACTGGGTTAGTAAGTATATATATCACATCATTTAATTACCTATTAAAAATTATGGATGGTTTATTAATTATTATTCCCGAAAGGGAAAACGTTTTCAAAAAGTACATTTAAATTTGGGAGCAGGCTGTGCGTTTAAGTTGAAAGTTTAGTTTTTTTCAAACGGAATTTAAATTAATTTTACATTACATTACATATTTAAATTTGTATGTATAATAATAATAAAAATGTTTAGCTCGTTTAACTTCCTGAAAACATAAACATTTTAATTAAAATTATAATCTTGCTATAAATGGGATAACGATTGTTTTTCTAAGTTAATTCTTGACCATTAAAAATGTTCACAAGGTGATTGACCTTCCATTTACGAGTATTTCTGTAAGATAAAATATAATATAATTCTTTGGTTTGAAAGACGACATGGTGAGGTTAATTTTTTCCTAACCTAGTTTTTGAGCGGACATGGTAACTTTGGTAGCTACCTTAAGGGCTTCAAATTAATGGATACAGATTGATGCAGCTTCTGTTATGAGGAAGACACTTCCAAACATATGATGTTCAGATGTCGGAGATACAATACAGAAAGAGAAGCTTCAATAGGGATACTAGACTTCTTATTGCCCAACCCCCACATTTGATGTAGATTGAACAACATTGTGCGAGTCATAATGATGACCAAGATGTAGGACTGGTTCAACGATTGTTTTCCAAATGATGGAATCAATAGTTGATGGGCAATGGGTGAAGTAATACCTTGATGGGGGTTCCACCCTTTACCCACACAGTAAGAAATCGGGGTTTTTGTGTGTGCGTGCTCCACTCTTCCACCATGCGGTTAGTTTGGAAAAGAGTTTTTGACGGTTTCTTACTTAACCGAAAAAAGATAATATATTGATATGAAATCATATTGTTTATAGATGATTTTTTTTATAGTGGGATATTTTTTAAATCATTATCAAAAGAAATTATCTTTATTATTTAAACTATAAAGTTTTTCCGATAAAAGAATAAAATGCAAACCATTTACAAAACACTTTTGTGCAATTCCGTATAAAAAGTAGTCTGTTTTTAACGCAAATTGGTTCCGTAATGGTTTACTATATAGTACGGAGTGCGGTAATATTTCAAAATTTGGACGCAAATTGTCACCAATTGAATGAAATTACATATTGTATCGAAATATGCTATAGTTGTGAAATGGACAGCTCACAGCACATTAGCATTTTGTTCTCTCTTTTCTTTTATCATATATGTCTACAATATATTAGAATTTTATGTTTCGATATTTTAATTTCAGAAACNCCTAATATTTCAAAATTTTTACGCATTTTAGTCACCAATTTAATGAAATTACATATTGTTGCCATAACTAAACCTCTGCACATTATTATTGAAATATTTTTTATTTATTTAAGTATCATAAACGCACTAGTGAAAAATTTGAAGTTTTATTACTCTGGTGACAAAATGAAAGTCATAATCTCGTAGATTATGATATATTAAATTGGTTTAAAAGTAAAAACTTCGACACCATTTGGAGAGAATATGTTCTGTACGGCTGTAAAATCTGTTTTAAATACGGAAACGTTGAACAACTCGTCTAACGTAACGTATGTCACTCATTTTCTCGCTAAGAAACATCTTTGTAACTCAATTAACTATTTTATAATTTATCTTATATGGTATGAGAAATAAATGTCAGGATACATAATTTGTCTCTAAAACGCATCGCAATTTTGTCATTGACTCTATTTTAAAAAAATTAGCTGATTTATTCAAAGCAGGACCGAGTCATTACGTATTGATTATTTACAGTAGAAATTAACTGATCTTTTAATCTTTTATTAAAAACCGTATTTTATAATAGAACTTATAATAATCAAGACACTTTCTCCATTTAATATAAAGAGATGAGAAGGTTGAACTTACATAACAAAATTGAATGCAAAATACAAAAGAATCGCCAAAAAATCGCCCATCACGACAATTTTAATCTTTTGGCAGTAACATAATGAGATTAAAAAGCGAAAGTGATATGAATTCGAGTGGCTGATTTATAGAAAGTACATACATCTTGTATCTAATTTTGAAGTGTCGCTCGGTTGAAAAATCGAAGGTACTTTAGAATCGGAATGAATCAGTCATTGAACATAAGAAATTTGGTGGACCCAGTAAAAGTAAGAGCAGCATAGAAAGTCACTTGAATTTGATTAGTTCGTTTGATATGAGGTTTGCAGAAAACATATAAACATTTTCGGATGGAAAGCCCCCACATTAGATGGCGACGCCCGCTAAATTGTGCGAAACAGATCGAATCGAAGAGTATCATTAACTTTATTTGTCAATCAAATGTGGAGCGCAATTATTTTAATTATGTTTATTATTTTATTTTACGTTTATTAGCAGAAACTATGTCAGATTCTTGGAGTTGTTGATTTTAAATTGGTAAATAATCACATTCCAAAAACTGGTTTCAGTGTAATTTGCTTAAAAATGGAAGCTTGTTTGTCACATTTTTTAGTTGTAGTGTTTAATTACAGTGGAATAGTAATTAATGTGGAAATAACTATAAATTCTTATAGAGAATCAATACCTGTATATAATTTAACCTAAAAAGTATTTGTTTCTTACTATTTACGTGAATATTTATAAAAGTCATTATTGGATTAAAAATATACTGAATTAAATAATTCCTTAAAAATATATTTTGTTGCATAAAATTGATATTATGGCACTAAAGTTTGTTCCGTCAAAGACGTTTTTCTTTAAAACACTAGTGATTTTTCTTTACTATTAAAGTGTGACCTCTGTGAATAAAATCAAATTTATATGAGAGTCAGTTATATGGTTTATTTGTATCAGTGGTTTAAATCATTATTAAATCACTCTATAACGATTTGTTTCAATTTAAAAAGAACGTTTAATTTGAAATGCACATATACTATTTCTCTTTCAATCAAATGATTTTGACTGTTATATGGCTATTTCTCNTAAAATCAAATATATATGAGAGTCAGTTATATGGTTTATTTGTATCAGTGGTTTAAATCATTATTAAATCACTCTATAACGATTTGTTTCAATTTAAAAAGAACGTTTAATTTGAAATGCACATATACTATTTCTCTTTCAATCAAATGATTTTGACTGTTATATGGCTATTTCTCCGCTTTTCGTCTTATTGCTTTTTTTTCAAACGATTTCTTTCGATTCGGGCTCTCGGTGCTGAGCACTGGTGACAACCCAAGCTAACTATACATATAACTAACAATAATCCCCTCCTCTAAGCATTCAGATCTATACTGCTCTAGCGTGCGGTGCTGAATGGCGGGTCTAATAAGCACTTAATCCTCAAGTACTTTTAAAGGAATCACTACATTGCAATACTTTATCGATAGCAACAAGTTAATTAGACCAGACATTGCGTTAGGTAGGGAGAGCTAGGGTGATATACGAGAAGGGGAGTATGGCTGTCCACTATACCTCCAGTAAAACGTTAACGTGCATCGTTACAGTTATCTTATTCATATATTTATTTATAAATAAGGGCTATGATCCCTGAGCGAGGTCTGCGCCCAACCTAACATACTAAGTCAGACAAATAAGATAAACTATGGTTTTCTCCATCTTCCCGTGGAATTAGAATAAAAAGCTAAAACAATGTGAGGGCAGGAACTAAACTTTAAATTTGAATTTAAGACAACGATTTTATTTAATTTTTAAAATGCATAAAATTTTGTATAGAACACGATCGACAAGCACTTTTAAACATACGGATTCTAGTGTTCAATAATGCATTTTCTTATAGACCTAGTTGTATAAATAACTATTAAATCTCGAGCGTATCGAACGATTTAATGAAGTCTCGTGTATAAATTAATGCTTATAGACAGTGCTTCATACACAACTTAATACATTTCGAATAAGTTATCAAAAGCATATTTTGAAATTTATACATTATTATTTAAATTAAAATATTCACATATTTCAACATATGAGTAAATAGAAATCTAAAAATACCTGAATAATTCTAGATTTCAAATTCATAGTTCCATTTTATTACGGCATTAACTTAATCATAGTAGGCAGAAAAAACAAAGGTCATAAAGGTTGTCTCGGAAATAATGAGTCCCATTGACTAGTTTTTGTCACCCGCTCGTTTTTTTTCTTGTTTCTCATATCTTTCTTCGTATAATTAATTCTGCACGGTTCGAGAGACAACTGAAACACATTTTTGATGGGGGTTTCTCCTCTGTCGCACCGGTCTTTTAACGATGAAATGAAAAGTGGTGGCTCAAGAAATGGAAAAAGTTTAACGGCCAGTTTTTCAAGATCTTATACCACTCGTGTCTATCTCTAATCGGCACATCGTTGTTGATGTCCGAAAGCGAAACTGCTCCTTTATTCAAATTGCGTCTTTTTAGGAGACAAAAAACTAATAATGTGTAATAAAAATTCAACAAAAAAAACCTAATATCTCTTGCAAAATAGTACAAAAGCAACGTGTTTATGATTATCATACAATTTTCATTAACAGCTGTCCATTATTTTTTTTGCAAGTAATCCAACTTTTGTTTTATTAATAACCAAAACTTGTAAATTGCTTATTGACGATGTGAAAAGCGGTTATAGAGCAGAGAGTACAAAAAAGTTTAGGTCAGAAAACGGAACGTTTCAGTGTAATTAATTGTCTGTAATAAATAGGTGATGATTTTATATCATTTATTTTTATTCATATCCTTTGAATACTATTTTGATAATGAACTTTCTTTCAGTGTCAGATTTTATATAGAATGTAATGAAAACTATGATAATTTGAAAATCATATCATTATTGTAAAGACAACTAATCAAGAAAAAGTTGAAATCGTATATTATTATTAATTGTATTTGCAAAAACAATAAAAACGAGTTGTTTTCAATTATTGTTCAAAAATAAATTCATGTACGAAACCTGATTTAAATTCAATCATTAGTTCTATATGAATGTTAATAGACAAAAATAAATGGAATATTCAATTTTATAATACTGTTATAGGTATTTTGTATTTACATTTTGATTAATGGATTATTATCAATATGATTTTTTTCTCAATACATCGGATATTAAATAAGATACAAGTTTTGTACTACAACAGTTATAATTCTGGATTTATGATGTATGATTTTGGCTTTTTATCTAAGACATAACAGAAACTTTTTTTATGAAAAATCTTATTTTTTTTATTGTATTTAACGAATAGGCAGAGTTTTTTGTCTAAAAAACCATATTTATGCAAAACTTAACATATCAACGAAATAGTACGATTCTTTAGAATCACCGTAACAGGTAAATGTTAAATGTAAAATTGTTTTCATATGGAAACCTTACATTCGGAATTTTCCTGTTTCTGCGGTAAGTAGTTACCGTAATTGATGGGTAGCACATTTTTTTTTTACATAAAACTGATTTCATTTACCTGGATAAAACTATTATTATATTTTCATATGAAATATTTTTCCGATTTGGTTGAGATTTATATAATATTATTTAGATATATATTACTTTATCTATTTATTCTTAGAGTTTTAAGCGAAATTAACAAATACACTGATTAGTTCACCAACAAAACTGGATATTTAATTGTTGTTCTTATTTATAAAATGAAGTACGAGTATCAATCAGCTTTGTAATGGTACCGGCTTTGTTTAATATATAATCAAGTAGTGGGGGCCAAATTTAATTGGGAGATTCAGAACCAATAAATGATACACCCTGATAAATTTATTTTATTGCAAAAAGTTACGACGAGCAATTCGTCACGAAGTATTACTAACAATTTTTGAATCTAGAAGAGCAAAGATTTGTGGTCAAATGGAGTTCTTATAGCTGGTTACTTTGGGCGTTCTGGAGGGGATGGATTAAAGATTTTCAGTTTTCCAAAATGTTCTTTAGAAAGGTCATCGAGATCAATATTGTAGATTAAGTTATTTTCTTCCAAAATAGTTGATTTAAATTAATTAATTTCCTTTCTCTGATAAGAGACTATTTATTATTGGGGTTATAGGAGTTCATTTACAGTTCAGTTTAAGTGTAATTTATTTCCTAAAATTTTAATTAGTTTCATTATCTGTTTTTATTTTATAAAGTATTGATTTGATTCTTCAATAATTAACTATGATTCTTTAAGTGCAACAACTTATACCTAAAGCTATATATTATAATATTACTTAATATAAATTATTTTAATGACAGTTGATATATCTATGATCCGGAAGAACAATGACGTAAGTGCTAAAAGTGCCAAATTCAACTGAGTACATAGAGAACTAGAAACATGTCCTTCACACATGGGAACGGGGACGTGANTTATACCTAAAGCTATATATTATAATATTACTTAATATAAATTATTTTAATGACAGTTGATATATCTATGATCCGGAAGAACAATGACGTAAGTGCTAAAAGTGCCAAATTCAACTGAGTACATAGAGAACTAGAAACATGTCCTTCACACATGGGAACGGGGACGTGACCTTAGTTCTATTCAAGATGGCCGCAGTTTAGGTGTGTCATGGTTGAAATAGTTAATTTTTTATATTACTTTAATCAAACAACCATATATTTTAGAGTTGCGCCGAAGAAATATATGATAGTGCAACAGCGACACAAGTGTAATAGACTTTAACTGTCGATTTGACCAAACTCAATAATTTTATTATAGTAGCCTTTTCTTCCATTATTTTTTCATCCAAATTGTTAATAAATGAGTGAAGGGAGTAGACGTATTGTTTTAGGGGTTAAGTTTAAGTTAAGTTCAGATTATTGAATTCTAACCTTTAGCAAATGAAAGTGAAATATATAATTTATTATTTAACAATTTATCAGATGAGCTCAG
>JXOV01011619.1:9832-21172 GCA_001014945.1 Clogmia albipunctata
GATACTACTCCATTCACAAATACATCTTATCATTCGACTTCTTCTTCTTATTCTAGTCTGAAGAATAAAACATCAAAATGTTTCATTAAATGTTATGTTTCTATTTTGTAAAACTACAAAAAGCCCCCAGATTATCGAAGTTATGTTTCCCATATAAATATTTAATTAGTTTTAATAAGTTTTTGTGCTATTTTACAAATGAATTGGGAAAAATAGGATTTCTTTTCTCGACGTTTAATTCAGATTTCTCGAAGGAAGCTCTTCGCGTCGTCGACTTCGTCTCCTAGCGGAAACAGCCCCCTCCTTGAAAACCGAAACTTAAAGCGTCTGGAAACAAAAATAACTATATTTTCATTTTTATAATTATTAAAAATTGTCACATAAAATTTATTACTTTTTTAATAATGAATTTTTTAAGTAGACATTATACGAATTAAGCTATGTTCTTTGTAATAAATAAATTCTTTTAGTGTTTCTAATGAAGAACACGAATCTAAAAATCTATGACAACCTACCCCATGATTTACTTCTATCTTATATAAAACGAATACTAAAAAATGATCGCAGATATGGAAAACCAATTGAAATTCTGCACACAATTCATCTTTCATGCATTTTTGTTGCATAAAATTAATATTATGGTAATTCAATTTGTTCTTACGAAGGCACAGCATAGCAAGACGATATTTTCTATATTCAAATAAAAGAAAACAAGCTATAGTTTTCTCCATTTTTTCGTGGAATTAGGAAACAGAACAAGAAGAAAGTGAGGCAGCTTAGCCTTGAATTGAAGAAAACGAATGTTTTCAGATTTTTGTATTAATTTATCTGAAAATGCACAAAATATTGTATTGAAAACGATCGATAGTCATTATAAAACAATGAGGCGTACTTTACAACGTTCGCAATTTCGCAAAATTGATACAAATATTTGTGAATTTGCTATAACATAGAATTGTAATCTTTTCAGAGATATACTGTCTGTACATTTGAAGTTTCAGACTTATCTGGTTCTCGAGATATTAAGAATAAACGTGTGCGGTTATAACCTGAATTGAGACTGTAAATCAAAATAGACATGCTATTAAAATAATCTATTTTACATTACTTGTATGTATTCTGTGTTTTCAGCGTATTATTTGTCTCTTAATAGCATATGGTACTGTTTCATGGCAAAATATTTTTTATTTTTTTTTTCAATTTCGGTCGGTAAAATCAATAGGATATAGTATGTGTCCTTTTAAAGTTCTTTTTAATTTTGAATTTGATGTGAATCTTAATTGATAACTCTCTCCAATTTCTGGCTCAAGAAACATCAAATATAGTCAAACGCTGATTAAATTTATATACAATAAGGATAAGGAATATACTTTTAAAATAATTTTAGACGAAAAGGTAAATTTGAAAACCAAACAAAGCTGATATGATAAAGTAACTCGTGTTTGGATATCGCGGCAAAAAGTGTCATAATCCGGCGTATCATCCTGCAAGATTACTATGGGGCCCCAAATCGGCCGGAGGAGCCTTGTCAAATTAGGAAAAATCGTCACGCGAACTTTATGTAATTACCATCGATTTGTATTATTCTCTATTGTGTTCCATGTAGTAACACAAAATTGGTTTTCCGCTTTCCTTTATCCGTTCTTTCGGTCCGGTAACTGGAAACTATTTATTATGTTATGCAGAAAATGGAAGTATCTGTGGAAATTGGGAAAAAATATGATTACATTGTGTGTCAAAAGAAAATGACATCAATTTTCTATTGTCCTGAAATTAATAATCAGGGGAAATGTTCGCGCCGAAAGCTTAATTTGGAGGCCGTTCCCACTGACCCAAATTGAAGGAGGCCCAACTCTATTCTCTAGCTCTAGAGAATCACAATAGCCACTAATTTGTGTTCAGCAAAAAGCCGGAGAGAAAAAGAGAGATAGAAAAAGGCCAGAGTACGTTGAAAGCCCCGTTGTAAATATATTTATTGAGCAAATATTGACAATATGTCGTAAAACAATACTAAAACCATTGTGAAAATATTTTCACAGCTAATGGATTTGTTACACCACCAAGAATCCGCTTCTTTTACATAATTCTCTCTCCCAAAGCTCCGCATTGCTGTTCGATGCAGACTCCGCCTGATCTTAATTCCTTTCAACATCATATTTATTACCCGAAGATGCAGCAGATATTTAAACTGGCTGAATTGTCCTATTATTCTAGGGAGTATGAATAATTTTCATATTTATCAATCTTTTTTCTAGAACAGTAAACTAAATAATACTCTAATGGGTTTTTAATTAGATGATAAATAAATTCTTCGAAATGTCATATTTACTCTGTAATAGCTATTTACTATTAAATAAAATACGGTAATTTATACTAAAATTAGGCAAAATGTTTACAAATAAATCAATTATGTTTATTTTGCATCAACATTGATTTGAGATAAATTATCAAAAACACCTGCCCTAATATAAGTTTCAGACATTATTACTTTTTTATTCAGAACTTATATCCACAACTACCAAAAATTGATTAAACATATACAAAACTATTATACTTATATGAATGATAGCTTGTTAATTAGTAATAAAGCAATCTATAAAAAATTGACCTTTCACTAAAAAGTTTAGCATCCTTTAGTTCTTTTTTAATAATATTTTTATTGGAATCTTCATGTAGAAGACGCAATTGGTGAAGACATACTACAGCAATAATCTTGTGAAGTATAGTCTTTATAGTCTTGAAGTATAGTCTTTTTATTTAGGAAGAAAAATTCAAATTATCTATTGTTAGTATTCATAGGAAATTAACTGTGTGAAATAATAAGAAGGAAAAAATATGTTTTTTTCCTGTTATTGGATTTTTAAAGATTGTAATAATTATTATAAATTTCATACAATAATAATAAATAAAAAATTAAAATATTTTTATATATTTTTTAACTCTTTGGGAGAAATGTTAACAAAAGAGGTCGGGATGGGATCAGTTGGTTAAAGTGTTGTTATGAAATTGGACTCGATGTGCACGGTTTCAAGCCCTGATAAGACCGAAATTTTTTTCGTTTTCACTAATAACATTCTGTGATTAATATTTGCTTAAATACATTTACAAAAATAAAATCCCCGTCTTCAACTCTCAAATAAAATGTATCGTCAATACTATTTGTTCGATTCAGACTGGCTTGGATGGAGTGCATTAAATTTAAGACTAAGCTGGATCTTTCTTAATACTAATAATTTGCTACCACTTCAAGAATGGATATAGATGAAAGTTACGAAAGAAGTTAACTTCTTCTTAGCATATGTGTTCTGTTTCACTAGTAAAAACCTGTCAATAAATAGGCACTACTTAGAATCATCAGTTCATGGTGTTAATCTCATCTTAACAAATAATGATTCGTGGTTATATTTTCAATTGTCAATTGTGAAGGACTGGCATTTGAATATTAAGGACATTTAATAACTCTGATTAGGTTAAACCAATTGATTAGACCCCGACAGGCGGTGTTTTTGGATTTTAAATGTTTCTAGCTCGTATCTAATTGAGCTAGACCCAAATGTCTTTGGCTATCCTGCCAAAATTTGAACGCATTCAGTCCATGCGTCTTAGTGCCAGGGCTCTCAGAAGTTTTTCGAGGGAAATGAATTATATATTTACATTCAGATAGATTCACATACTGGAAGAGTTTCGCTAAATTACATAGTATCCTAGTGCTTATTTTATTCCTTAAGAATTCATCTTTGTCTTAAATTTTTTTCTTTCATAACGAATTCTATAAGTGGTATTTATTTAATTTAGTCGGACATAATTTGTCTATAGATAGCCAAAATGCCCAAAAATTATAAGAACTCAACTCATCGTCCGTCCTGGAGGCAAGGCAATATCGAAGTCGAAATTTTCCTGATACTTCTCATTATAATGAAGAGAAATGTTCACGTTTCTACTCTTAAACCCTTTTTTCGAGATCTAGACCCGGAAGAGGATGGTAAATTGTTGGCATTAGGTTTACAGTTCTTGAACATACGTTCCTAGACGAGCACAGGGTTTTGTTTGCGAAATTATGCCAAAAATTACATCGAAACATCGAATTCAGATGTATGCCATTTTGTCCATACGGTTTTAAAAAACCGATTTTCGCCGACTTGTGTTTAAAGCTCTTTAATTTTGTTTCTGCTCGTTTTTTGCAACAATTGGATTAATTTTAATAAATAGATAGCCAAACATGATTATTGTAAAATATGGCGTTGTTGAGTGCTACTCATAAAGAATTATGATCCAAAAACAAAACACCATGCCATTTTGTACATACTCCCCCTACTATGAACAAACTTTAAAATTGAAGTTATATAATGTTTAATTCTTATAAATACAACTTTGAAATGGACGGCCTAGAAAATTTAGAACCAGTACTATCTAGGGGGAAACAATTAATAATAGCATTGATTTGAATTTAAAACTCTGTTTTTTATGGTATGTGACAAAATAATGGAGTTTGATTGTTTACTGTTATAAATAATATCACAATCTTAACTCACATAATAAATAAAAGACCTAGTTTTCTTGAATGCTAACATAATAATAATCTTTATTTGAGAGATCTCTCGCTCTCCGGGGAGAGCGAGAGTTATATTCTACAACAACGTCGTGAAGCGTAAGAGAGGAAGAGTAAGAGAGGAAGCGCCCGCTCTCTCTTCCGATTCTATACATTGATTTTAATATTCAATAAAAAGTATCGTCGAAATCATAAAAGGACAAAATAAAAATGCATTCTGTTCAACAAGTTTAAAATTTGGGAAGGGTGTTTCACTGAAACTGAATTTACCACTTAGTATTTGATGAAACAGAAATGGATACTGAGAACAATATAATGGACTGTTGTGGTTGTTGCATTGATATTCGGTTTCTTCAAATAAAAAATGAAAAATATGTTTGTATATAAATAAAAACACTAGACTTTTATTGCGTATTGCCGATCACATAACCAGTTATAACCTCACAAAATATTGATATGTTATGGGGTTTAAGTTAAATGAGATGGAATATTTTAAACTTTGGTGATTTCCACAAATTTAACTGGAGTTCTATTATTAATTAACTTAAGAGTGATTGAATAAAATTTCTTTTCTAAATTAATTAAAAAAAACATTGATAACTTACTTCAATGTCCTTTTTGCCTTTACCTTCTTTATCTACCCTCTTAGATAATACTAATGTCTAAATATACAATATTCATTTGGAATTCAATTTGGATTTGGGATTTGATAATAAGAAAACTTTTATTCATTGACATTTGATCTGGAAACCCTCTTTCGACATTGAACTGAAATCGAAAATGTCATCGTCCCTCATTTAATCAACAACCGAGATGATCTCATTAGGAATTCGGATTTCCTTTCCCGTTCAAATCATCTTCTCTCACTCAAAGTTGATGATAATAATTTTGGGCAAAATTATTCGCTGTTTTAACACGAATTATTAACGTTGTTGTTCAGTTTGTTGTCTGGCGTTTATTTCATCTCCTCCTTCCTCTGCCACATTGACAGTACCAGCCCCTGCTCTAATTATCGTGCCTCTAATTTCAGATTCAGCGAAACGATGAGCACACAACCCTCACCGTGGACGGCGTTTCGCAGTCAAGGACGTCTCGGGGCAAGGAGTTCCAGTTCGGCAAATTCGCCACTAATTCGGACGTGTTTGTCGGAGGCATGCCCAATTGGTAAGTTCAAACAGAGAGGGCAGAGAACGTCTTTGCCTCCATTCTATGCTGAGGAGACGCAATCAGAGAACGAAGACGACGACAACGACGACGATGTTGGCTGAACTCAATTTATTGGACCGATGATTTGTAATGGTTAATTTCTTGTGTCGCCTATTGACATTATCTCTACCTCTAGGCGTCCATTACATATAGATGTGGACACAATCCTCGCCCCATCGTCGTAGTCGTCGTCTCCGTTCTATGTAGAATCGCTCAATCGATTGTAGTTCGACTGTGCTGAGACAAAGTATTCCGCATTTATAAATCCCCTGTTCCTTCAACCGTTATCTCAAGATTACAGACAGAGCAATAAGAGTTAAACCACTGATTGTTTATTCATTCCAATATAACTTTTAATCGCTATGGAAAAAACTTATAACTTTTATATTAATTAAATTTTTAACGTGTAAAAAGTTAGTTTTGACAAAAAATGCTATTTTCGTTAGGCAACGTTAAGAGACGAATGCAAATTTTTATATTAAATCATTAGGAATTTAAAAATATTTCATTTTCCTTAAATTACAAAAGTTTGGAAATTTTTTAAATCAAAACATTAAATTCAATTTCAACAATAGTGGCACACCCGATACAAGAGACACTGAAATATTAGTTATATTTTAACACGACACAAATACTTTTTACTTTAAATTTAAATTTATTTTAAATAAAATTTATTTAAATTTTAAATACATTAAAAATAAAGAAGTATTACAGGAACTCTTATTTGATACTTTTCATTATTTTATTTAAATTTTAAAATTTTAATTTTAAATCCAATTAATATTGAAGTACTATATGTTGTAAACATTCTTAATGTCAAATTCAAATTTTTACATAAAGTTTATTAGTTTCAAAAACTGCCACCGGTTTGCAATCGTGTGTTTTTCTAATCAACAGTCACAAATACATTTAAAAAGAAAGAAAATTAAATGTCTTACTTTTTTGGCCCATCTATATTTTATCTGAAATTAACAAGACGGGACGGCGCATTTCATTTTTCATTTCTGGACCAAAATATAGTCTAATTTAAACCTGATATTATTTGAAAACCTCCAAATCGAAAATTAAATTGTTCTAAACATTAAAGTTATTTTGAATATAATTGATTTGTGTTAAGGTCCTCAAAAAATATTATTGTCTGATGTTGGTTTAGGTATTGGACCCAAAAAAGGGAGTAAGAAGATGTGATTTAGTAATGTACTTTCCTTGGGAAATAAACGTTTTTATTTAACACGTTTTGGTTTGTTGTATAGTGTAGATTTTCTATTAATAAAAATTAAATTATTTGTAATTACTTATTTTGAAATTTAATTAATTATTAATTTTCCTTATTTTTAGACATATGTGTCTCTTCAAAAATAATTTTACAATTATTTAACAATTATTTACAAGTTATAATAATTAAAATTATTATATTTACAATTATATTCTTTACATGTTCTATTATCTAATTATAAACAATTTCATAGTCTTTTATGAAATTAATTTCAATTTATATTATATGAGTTTATTTTTCCAAACACTTTTACTAAAGTTCGCTTTTCTTTATTAAGAATTTCCCTAAGTGCTTTAAAAGGAGTCATTGAAACAGAACAAAACTGTTTTTAGAATTAATAATCATAAAAATACAATTTTATCATTTAATAAATAAATCAACTCTTTATTTATTTTTGGCTACATTTACGAAATTTGAAATATGAGTTAACAATTGTGAAAGTATTTTAGGACTCAGTTCTTCTCAAATTCTTAATTAAATTATAAGATATTCCACCGCGACACAATTTATTAAAATTTCAAACTATGTGTTTAACAAAATGTATACTATCCTTTTGTTGTAGAGAAAACCACAAACCAAAACCGAACAAATTGTACAATGTCTGTCGGAAAGACATTCGGAATTTATTTGGAATGTAATTAATTCAACGTTCTTTTCGCTCAAACTGTGACTACCCAAACTGGGCACACAATGGTCGGTTATCTCTCAGCTCAATTCCAATCCAATGTTCAGATGATACAAAGTAATCGAAAACGAAATCAACAAACACATTGACAAATGCCAACAATAGGAAAGGAGGAAACAAAGTCAGATAAGGGATGGATAATAATTACAAGCATCACTTAAATAATTCCATTCGACCATTTCCAAATCTGAGGATTATCAGCAAGAGTCGCACTTTGACACTTGAATAGAACACTTTTCTCTTGAATTTATTTATCTATCGATTTCAAACTAAACTCTTCATGTATTTGCGAGGGATTTCAAATCTGATCGATTATTGGCCAACCCACGATTTTCTACATTCCTGGAAGGGTCGGCGTTCTTGGCGGAATTAGGCCTAAATAAACTCGCTTTTACGTAATCAATTTTTTTGTTAAAAATACCCAGAAAACTTTACAAAAAAAGGAATTAATTATAAATATTGTTGTTATGGGAAATACGCAATTTAAAAGAATTTTTAAGAGAATACTAAAAGCTATTCAAAAATCATCACGCTCCCTTCCATTGTTCTCTGTATCTGTTTACTAATGAAGTGAATTATATGTTTTTTTATATCCGTTATAAAGAAATAGAATTTCTGAATATTTAAAGCGAGGTTTGAAATATAATCAGTGTAATTTTTTAAAGTTTTAAGACTTTATACAAAAAGTAAATAACATGGGGAGTAATAACATCAACCCTATTGTTGATTATTTGTTTTCATTGCATTATTAGTCAACTAATAGCACCTTGTCTGGGTGAAAAAGGTACAGTTAATCCCCATGCTCTTCAACGAGGAAGTGTTGTGCATTACCACTAGACTATACGGGGGATACAAATAGTTGGATAATAGTACAATGAATTCCACCGCCAATTAGGTGTAGGAGTTCTGTACTCATATTATCTCCTCATTAACCATAACTTAATTTGTTGACCTGGTTTTTCCTGTCTCTTCATTACTTTACAACTAGGTATTTGAAATATGTCCATCCGCTTTTCAAGAACTTGCTCGCAAAAAGTTTCAATTTATAAACATAAAAAACATAAGTTAAAAATACCTAGCGAATTCCATTTGTCTGTCCGCCTGTATGGTCGAGTGGTTAGCACCCTTGACTCTTTCTCGGGAGGTTGTAGGATCGAATTCTGAGCGAACATTTCTCAGCGCGAAAACAATTTTCCATTTGGGTACATCAATTACATTGTGTTATGTTGGGTTCAGCGTTGAGCCACACTCGGGGGTATAGCTCACAAACATAAAAGGAGTTCCTCTATAATCGATTATTGGTCTTACGACGTCAATTACTAACCTCCCTTCCTGGCCCGTCACCTTCATTCGTCCACTGGTGGAAATTTCCGGGTCTGTTAGTAACAGTGCAAGGCTAACGCGTATACACTCCTCCTCATGATCGGCGGATATCCATAACATTGTGAAATAACATTCCTAGCGAAAAATATAAATAAAATGGACGGTTTGATTGGATTCGCTTACAACCGGTCTAGGTGCTTTTAATTGACTACTAATACACTGAAAAACAAATAGTCACGACAAATTTAACACTTGTTGGTTGAGGTTGAGACTACACAAAATTCCATACTGGAATATGGTGGGAAATATTTTTATTATTTTTTATTTAGCGAATTCTAAAAACTAATTCTAAAGTTCCTACCGAGGTAATGATGCAAAACTAAAATTTAAAATGGATCATTTACAATCAGACTAGGTGCTTTTAATTTATTATTAGTACATTAACAACTAATGATAAAAATGACATGTGGCTGTCGTTAACTTCCCATGCTCCTCGCATAGATTGAAAAGGAAATGAATATCCAAAGTTCGACAAAACATTTCAAAATCAAAATATTCAGGAAGTGGTGTTCAAATACTAAAAATGAATATTATTGACTAAATTTTCTTGACTTCGCTTTTAATTTCTGTTTAATTATTTACATTTTAACTAGATATTAATTAATGACGGGATTGAAATCTGCTAATGAAGTCATGAATTTTCCCAAATGAATCTCAATGAATCTCATACACAGATTCTTGGAGTCATACGAATTCCCTTCAAGGATAAATTTAGTTAAACTTTTCTTTAAAACACATAAATTCCCTGAATAATCTTCAACTTTTGTGAATGAACACATTTAGAGTTTATTAATTAGAGGGTATGATGTATTTACCGGAAATATTCCCTAATTCTCCAAAGGTTAGATAATTAACCTTTGATGTGTGTTCGACCGAAAAATTTTATGAATAGAAATCCAATTTTTGATTAAGCAAACAAAACACACGTGCTCTTTTAAACAAACATCCCTCAGTTTTAAGAGATTAATAACAAAATGTATATTTAATTATTCTTGATTATACTTGATGAAGTCGATTCATAAATTTCGAGTATTTTTACGTCCACCCACGCATGTCCTAATTCGATAGCACGTTTTAATCTGTTTCATATTTATATCATTCTGTTTTTCTTTGGTTACCAAGTCAATTTATTTGGAATGACTTATTTATATCGTTTAATTCTTAAAAGTGATATTAAATCAACCTTGTTTGTATAATGAGAATAAAATAAGATTATGCTATTACCATATTGTGATAATTTATTTTTGTTATCTAAGTATATAAACTTATTATACTTTTTTAATTTTAGTTTGAAAAACATTTTTTATAATTTATTGTAGTAATTCGTTAAAATATCAGATGGTGAGTTGTAAAAGCTATATACTTATATCAAGGAAGGACTATCAGTCAGGAAGAAAATACCATTATAAAATTCTCATAGTTCGATATTATGTGACAATTTAAACTAACAGTACATATAACTACTAATAAAACCCTCTTTAAAAAGAGACCTATACTGCCCTAGTGTGCGGTACTGAATGGCGGGACTAATGAAAACTTTTATCATTTCCCACCCAAACCCTCCTATGATTATTTAAAGGAATAACTTTATTAATAGCAAATTCCTGATTCTAACTAGGGTCAAGAATGGTGTAAGGCAGTGAAAGCTAGGGCGTGTGGCTACATCAACCTAATGACACGTTTTCGTGCGTCTGGACAATTATCTTATTCATTAATTTTATATGTGAATAAGGGCCATAATGCTTGAGCGGGTTCTTCGTCTACTAACCAATTGTAGTAATTAGTGCCATACAATTGTGTAAAATCAGCCTTTTTATGAGTAAATCACTATGAATAGGTTAATAGTTAAAAATGGATTTTACACTCGTGTGGGACAGGATTTANTTAATTTTATATGTGAATAAGGGCCATAATGCTTGAGCGGGTTCTTCGTCTACTAACCAATTGTAGTAATTAGTGCCATACAATTGTGTAAAATCAGCCTTTTTATGAGTAAATCACTATGAATAGGTTAATAGTTAAAAATGGATTTTACACTCGTGTGGGACAGGATTTACATTTCCTCTTCCAAATACTCAAAAAACATCATTTTGAAAGTATTTGTCGTTATCAAGGTTGCATTGTCCAACTTGAATAAACATAATGTGAAGTTTTGTGCAAAAGACAGTGTCTAAAAATTTTATTTTAAAGAGCTTTCTCTAGAAAATCAGATATTATTATCTCTATTGAGGTGATCCCGCA
>JXOV01011621.1:251-15658 GCA_001014945.1 Clogmia albipunctata
CAAGACACAATACATGGATGTCATTGACAATTGAATTATTTTTAAATTTTACAAGATAAACACATATTGAACAATTATTATTTAATAAATACACTTTTGCAAGCACATATGAATGTATCTACAAATGTACATACTCGTACATATTTAAAAATCTTTATCTACATATCAAATTCTAGCTTTTATTGACCAATCGCTTAAAAGGACCAATCGGTTAATAGGGCCAAATTATGCCAGTCCCAGAGTGGTCCTAATAAGCGGCGTCCACTGTATATTATTGGTTAATCAAATCAATTGTATTGGTATTAGGGGTTTAAACTAGATGATCTCATACAATGTTTAAGCAAATTTATTCATAGAACTAGGAATTTAATTTTATAGTCAAATGTTTGTTGCGCTCAATTTTATACTTTCTAATAAACTAGGGGAATTTTATACTACGCAAATTTTAAGCAAAAAGTACTCACCAGTAATTTTGTTCCTAATTTTTCTATAAATAGCTCATAAAAAGCAATTTTATGTCATCATGACATGAACTTACTTTACGCTGTTCAATAAATTTGTCATTTAGTTCATAATGGAAGAGTGTGTTTTCATTTCATACACACAATGGTGTCGTTAAATCTTTGCACAGCTGTTCTAATTGCGAATAAATGATTGTACTATTTTTAAACAATATTTCCGATGTACAAAATTCGGTATTCGTCCATTAAGTTACATTTAATAGCATTTACATTTGGCAGGGAGGGAGGTCAATTAGTTTATCATCATTATTCAGGTTCACGTGCTCTTTTCCACATTTTTACCCTTGACAGAGAATGGTGAAATGTGTGTTTGAATTTATTGTATATTTTTCGCTTACCGCTAAATGTAATTTTCTTTCCACTTAGCCGCCGCCAATCCAGCGGTAATTGTGACTTGGGTTGGATGGATTGGGTTGGAGTGTGGAGTAGTATCATCATAAAAATGCTGAAAATCACACAAAGAATAACACATACGGAACATAATCGATGCACAAATGTGTGTAAAGTACAGACGAGGGAAAAAAATTCCCAATATTGTTTCGAACAAAGCGCAAATCAAAAGATGTACGCGATTTGATGATGGGAAGAGGTGAGAAGATTCGGAAAAATGTACTGAGACTGAGATGAAAAGAGGAGAGGTAAAAAAAAATGGAAAAAGAATCTGGGTTCAAGATTACAACAAGTGAATAATTAATAGGACGCGGTTATTACCATAATTACTGTTGGATTACCTAATAAGTTGAGAGCACGATCTCTTCTGCTGCTTTAACGGCTGGCCGTTTCTTCAGAGAGTCTGTGTCTCGTTTTCATGGTCAGGTTCTTGTCTTGCGAGCTATTATTATTTAGTTGTTTGTAGTAAAACACACCACTTGGCTGGCTCTCTTGAATTGATGAATGAAGAACGATGGATAGTGGATCTATCGACATGCAAAACTCTATTCACCACGCATTTGACGTATTTAAGAGAAAGTTGTGAAAGAGAGCTAATAGACGAAAATGGAACAGTTCAGACACAGTGAGGGAATGCATTTGGTTTAGAAGAGTCACAAGGCCAGAACAATTAGATAGACAAGTATCCAACAATGGGTCTATGATGTTGATGATGATGATGATGTGTGCACAGAAGCGAGAACCTTATAATGATCTCTCTACTCTCGAAACAAACAAAACTATGGCACACACACACATTATTTTTGGTATTTAAAAGAGCCCTCAATACATTGTTTTGTTTATGTTTATCCGCTTTGGGGGCCTTTGTCGGAAGTTATTTGGAGCAAAAATTGTTGTGTGCCTTTTGGAATTGGCAATGTGGTGTGTTTAGAGGAGAGGCGAGGAGATGACTTGTGTTAAAGGAACATGTGCAGACTCTTTGTGCTGGAATTATAATTCGCCTAATTTAGTTGTTATTATTTGCAGAAGAGCATTGTTGTGAAATTAATTGGAATTAATGAAGGCCATTTTAAGATTTTGTACCGCCATGCCAGCGAAATTATTCACATTCAGAGTTGCCATTTGTAATTAAAATTGGCATTTGTTTATGTAAGGTTTATGCTTATTATGTGTTAATTGAATTTTCAATTAAAGCCCTATAAGGCTATGGTTTAAAATGGTGATATGTCGGTTTATGAACTTATTTTAATCTATTTCAATTAGTTTTCAAATTTAATTGCTTTTGTTTCATGTTAAGTTTCATCATCTGCCACAGTTCGATTTGAGCCATCGCGTCCTCTGACATTTACCCCCAGATTTGCCTGTCTAAGGCTGGTAATGCCCATTCTGTTGTCTTCTTCCATCGCGTCCAACCATCGTCTTCTAGGCCTTCTTCTGCCTTCTGGCCTGCCATTTAAGACTCGTTTATCCATCGAATCGTCAGACTTACGAATAATGTGTCTCAGTCATTTGATACGTTTGTCTTTGATGAAACGTCTGATGTTCCGCATGTCGATGAACTCTTCCTGCTCATTATTGTACCTACCTCGGTACTCATTCTCCCCCCAGGCGCACGGAACCAAATATTCTTAAGGTTTTTCATTAAAAAAATCTTATATACACCTACGAGAAAAATAATAGGACACCTGTCACAATTTTTAGTTTTACCTGAACTATATATTTATAAAGCATTAAGTTATAAAAGTTAGTATGCAGTTTTGTCAATTGATATGTCTGAAATTCTAAATAAATGATAAAAAACAACAAAATTGAGAGAAAAGACCCGAGGGCACCGAGGGGCGCTATTCTTCCGAGATGCTGAAAAGTCCAATTTCAATACAATGTTGAATAATATTTTACATTCTGAGCAAAATGAATAGCAAAAAATCGCAATTAAAGTGTGCCATCTAGTAATCATTGGAAATGACAATCATATATATTAATCAAACTTTAATCAAGCATCCCTTTGACAATTATGTCATTTTCACTTTAACTTTGAAAATAAGTGATTCTTCTTCCAAAAAGAGTGTTGAAATGAAATTATTACAGCATTCAGTGGTGTAAAGTGACGTATTTCGTACTTACTTTGACGATTGAAATGTTAATATTACACCTTCGAATAATGTAAAAAAAAATTTGATTTAAAATAATTATTTTTTTAAAAAATTTTGGGTTTCAAGGTCTTTCTATTGTTTTGTTTAACTTATTGTCTTCATAAATAATTTAAGTAGTACTTTAGAAGTAGAAGAACGATTTTTCTTTTTGTCACGTTTATAAGATTTTTTTTTATCTATCAAAACGTATAGTTTAATGTGGGACGATCTACTATATAAAGTTTATGAAATTCCAATTTTTTAACTGTAAAAACTACCAATTTTCAAAAGGAATTATTATTATGTAATATTTCTTTAAATGCATAATTTAGTGAATCTTTTCTAGATTTCTTCCATTCCAATCGAATTTGCTATAACGGAAATGGAAAATTGCTTTATTTGATAATTGAAAGTGCGTATAATTTGGTGTAAAATCTCTCGAAACTGAATCCAATAAATATTCAAGAAACGGTTTTCATTAATCCATAAAGGTAATCGATTTAGACTTGCTCTATTGGATCAGTAAAATTGAGACAGGTGTGTTTAAACACATGTATGCAATAAACATAATAGACTCCACAAATTCAAGGTGTTTTTAAAACAATTGTTAACATGGTTTAAAAAGGTTAGCTTTTGACATCGATTTCAGTTTCTTATTACGTCACTTTTTTATCTTGTGAGAAAAGAGTTTTTCGTGTGTTTTAGAGAGGATTGCAAAATAGTATATTTCGATACAAGTGCTGTAATAACCGATTTCACATGTGTATCGAACGCTATTTTGTGTAATTTTGAAAAAATACAAATTAATCAATAATTAAAAATAAAAACCGTTCGCAGCGGGTTTTTTCAAATTGTGGGCACAATGTCTACAAATAAGACTGTGTGTTTATTAGAGTGAGATGAGAATACTCACAACGAAATGGTTTTGACAACAATTTGTATTTTCATTAAATTGGTGACAGTTTGCGTGCAAATTTTGAATTATTTCAGTACTCTGTGCAGAAAAGTAAACCGTTACATACGGAATTGCACAAAATGTATGTCCTACTAGACTCGCTGCCCGTATTTCAAACTCGTTTCCTTATTAGGGAAACAGCTGATTTCAGAGACGTTGCCAAGGAGGGCGGAGGTGGCGGTCCGCTCCGGGGGCACATTTTTAGAGGCATCAATTTCATGATAATTGTGTTAAACCCTGAACAACGCTCAAATATTAGTTATATTTTTATACGACACAAATACTACTTCACAGATCAATAACTTTAAATTAAAATTTTGTAAAAATTTAGAGGTTTACTAGGAAATCTGGTAACTACCATTATTTTATTGAAGACACATCTTCTGGATTCTGTTTGAACCGTATTTTAAGGACAAAATTTTAATTTGAAAATCAAATGACCATTAAGACGACATTTTGTTGTAAATAAATGTATAAAATAAACTTTTCCCACGACATTCACGACGGAACTAGGGGTAGTCTCAACCTCAACCACTTTACGTGACTATTTGTTTTTCAGTGTATTAGTAGTCAATTAATAGCACCTAGACCGGTTGTAAAAGGATCCAGTCAATTCGTCCATTTTATTTATTTGTCTGCGCCATTACTTATTTTTTATAATTCGCTATGAATATTATTTTGCAATGTTATTGATATACACAAATGGACACTTTCGCGATAGAAAAATATCCGCCCGGGATTTGATCCCACGACCTCGAGGAGGGTGTCTAGGGTGATAACCGCTAGGACACAGAGGCAGATTAAAATAAATAAATATAAATAAATGTATACAAATTGTCAATTCCGTGAATGAAGCAAATTGATTACTAAGATTGATTTTGAATGAAATTTGTATAGAATTTCCAGTCACAAATACATTTTAAAGAACGGAAAGAGTGGTTGACCGACAGAAAATAATGAAAAATGCCTTTAAATTTTTAAATCATATGATGGGGCTATAAATTTTATTATCCATGGCCCGGCTCGCAAAACAGATATCTACGCCACCGCTTATGCCCTTGTACAAATAATTAATTATTTTCGCTTCATTTCATCAGGGAAATATGTGACACTTCCAACACAAGCTTTATTAATCATTGTCAATTAGAATGAGGGATTAGCTCGTAAGTTCATTATTGATCCTCTAATATTGTTTTCCGTTTAAAACTCGACCAAGAAAGTTTGAAATATTAGGAAATTTAACAGGAGATTTTCAGATACAGAATTGTAAATGAATGAAGAAATGAAATGGATTTTATTAGGAAAATAATAGTCTGGTACCAAAGACCGTGATTTGAACCCAAAACTACAGAGTGTTTAATTGTTATTAATACAACAAGGTCGATAAGATAGGGCATTATTAAATACAAGGGTTGTTTTAAGCCCCGAGCATAGCGAGTGCCTTAAAGATGGCCCGAGTGTTTAATAATGCTTATCGACCGAGTTTTATACAAAATTTTATGCATTTTTAAAATAAAATTACACAAAAATTAAAAAATAATTGTTTTATTAAAAAGTTTGTTAAACGGCTCTAAATTAAAAATTTGAAATATTTTGCATCCCTCTCTTACTCATAACCTAATATTTTGCATCTTCCTCTTACTCATAGCCGCAAGGCGTTGTTAAAAAATTTCCAATGGTTTTCATATAAAATTCAAATTAAAATCGTTAATACTGGCAAATTACAGATAAGCCACGCCCTTCAAAAGTGACGACCATATAAATTTAATGAATTTCTTTTACGGAGGTCACACTTTAATAATAAAGAAAAAGCACACGTGCATAAAATATAATTTACATTAATTTTAATTAAATTTATGACTGAGACTTAAAGCGACTTCATTATCTTGTTAATTTATAACAACTGTAGTTTATAATTACGATAGTAACGATAAAGCTCTACTTTTAAGATTTATTGGCCTTCCATAGAAAAAATAAGCAAATTAGAACGAATAAAGTTGTGGAAAAGTCATATTTACATAATTATTTATATAGCGTTGCGGTTGATTAAATTTGCTATTGTTTGCAAATAAAAATAGAAATAGTTTCTAATTAGAATTGAAAGGAGAGTTTTTGTTTGCTAATCAAAGCTAAAATTTGGGTTTCGGCAAAAGTAGAAAGGTGCCAAAATGATGACCGAATAAACAAGAGTGCCACTTTTAATTTTCAAGTTTTTAGATCAATTAAAGAACTCAATAATGAAAAATAAAAATATTTTCAATTGAAATTAAAAGCAATAAATAAGCCGGTGCAAAATGAGAAATCAAAAATTTATCGTTTCTTCTAATCATCATCGTTTATAATGGGCATGGGAACCGATTTTTTGCTCCTCCAACGAATTCCTAAGCTTCTCAAATGGAACACTAATGCAATGATAATATTTTTCTTGGCTTTTTTTGTAGAAATACTCGTGAGTTCTTTCATGAGCTTGGTTTTGTTTCATTTTTAATGCATCATTGGCTGGTTTTATTATTTAGACCGTTGTAATATGACCAGTAAACGTTACATAATTATGAATTATGGAAATACAATGTAAGGGAGCTTAAAATGAGCGAATAAAGAACCGAGAACTGTATATAATTATTTCAGAAGCGGGTTTCGTTAAATATAAATTAAGTTATAAATTATTAATTTATTTAATTGTTTCTAATTTATAATTGCCTTGTTAGATTTAATGTTATTCATTGCTGGAACAATGTTTCATAATGTTTGTTTTATGTTGGTCCATAGACCATAGTATAAACAAAATTCAATTTGCGGTTTTAATAATTTATTATTCGGTTTTATTGAACATTCGAGGGAGGGACAATAAGTAAGTATTTGAACCGTATAACGCCCTCCTTTGAACACAACATCATGGATTGGTTCAATTTAGGTTTAATGCATTAATTGAACATCAACGTGATATTTCCTATGTGCAAGTAAGAGAAACAGAATATAGATTTCTCCATCTTCTCGTGGAATTCAAAAAACAAACAAATAAAACAACTTGAGGACGACAACTAAATTTTAAGTTTGATTTTTAAGAAATCAATGTTCTTTTTTAATTTTTGTGTTAATTTATTGAAAAATTCATAAAACACGGTCGATAAGATAAGGCATTATTAAACTCAGGGCATTTTTTAAAGCACTCGCAACGCTTGTGGTTTTAAAAGCCCTAGTGTATATATCCATTTGACCTAGTTGTATAAATAACTATCAGAACATTCTTCTAAACCCTTACTGTTAACATTTTAGTCAAATCGGACTGCTAGTTTTATTTTAATCGAGTCTGAATACGAGCGTGTCGGCAATATTTTGAAAAATGGACATAGAGCAATATGATTCGGTGATTTGATTCATGATTTTGGGAGGGAAATCATTAATTCTTTGAATACTGCTCAAGAGAACTCTTGTCAATTTTGACTTAACAAGTTCCTTCGTGGAACCATGACTGTTTTTTGTTTCACCATGTCCACGTATACGTACGCCGAAAACGGCTCCCATGAGGGATAAAAAATCCAAAACTTCATATATGTAGTTTAAGATTGAAAGTGTTCCAGATAGCTGAGATAGTAGGCATCTTTAAAAATTGCAAAGATTATATTTTGGATGAAAATTGGGATTTATATATCTCTCCGTGTAAAACGTGCCGCGATTTCTCGCTGCAACAAGAGTATGACTATTTTCAGCATTTAAACTCGAAAAAGTCATACGTTGGATAAAAATGTGAGACGAATTAAGAGCTCATCACCGCAAAATAAGCCTATTTTGAAGGTATTTAGAAAATTTATTTTTATTCTGGTTAAAATAGTATAATAATATTTCGATACAAGTGCTGTAATAACCAATTTCACATGTGTATTGAACACTCTTTTGTGTTATTCTGAAAAAAATATCAGTTAATCGATAATTACTAATAAAACGCTCGCAACGGTTTTTTCAAATTGTGGAACAACAACTCACAACGGAATTTTCATATTTAAATAATAAATTTGTTTATGACAACAATATGTAATTTCTATAAATTGGTGACAATTTGCGTACATTTTTTTTGTTTCAGCACTTCGTGCAGAAAAGTAAACCGTTACAAAAACAATTTGCGTTAGGAAAAGGTTACTTTTCGATACGGAATTGCACAAAAAATTAAAAAAACGTGTTACTAAGTATTCTGAGCTTTGAGGATGATATCTTACTAAAAACACATTGTACTTAAGTCTTTAGAAACAGCTTTATTGACCCGCCCTCGTAAAAGGCAAATATGAATTGAATTTTTCATATTTAGTATCTCTGCGCCTCTCTATGTTTTCGACATTTGAAATTAAATCGTCCTTTGATAAACAAATATGCTACCAAATTAATGTTGGCGATTCTAATTTATCAATGTCAAAACCAAATATTGCAAAAAGCCCATTTGTTGTTGTTCATTTTTCTTATCTTTGGTTTTATTGAAGGAAATAAAAAAAACATTGCTATCTTTTCTATTGTATAGAACATTTCCTTTTCAAAGCAGCACATTCCACTTTAAAATTTATTACACTGAAATCTCAAGACCTGGTCTTATTTTTCTCGGTCTTGTTATTGTTTTTTTTTATTGAGTATTTGAGCCTCTCGCAGAAAGGTTAATCAATTATTTATTGGCTAAATAAACAATGAAAAATCCTACAACAAATATCAAATCCAATTAAATTTTACTGTTTTTTGTTCTATAAAAAACATGTGGTGTATATTTCATTTACTTTTTATAAAGTTTTTACTTTTGATAATAGAGGGCTGTCTTAAAATAAATTAGCCTTCGAGTCGTAAAGCACCCACTATGGCAAAAATAATACATTTTCATTTAGAGCACCTTCCTAAATAGTCAGTGTGCAAATTTCAATCAAATTGAACAAATACTTATTTTTAATTCCCACTTTGGCAAATTTTTTTAAAATGAAAAAAATAATATTATCGCTCGGTAAATGAAATATTTTTGAAAAGGAAATCAAAGAGCTTCCGGATACTATTTTAAATGGAATCTTCTCATTCGATGACATTTATTAAAATTACTCACATTTTGTTGTTGTTCCACATTGGTTTTAGTTTAGCCATGTCCATACAATCTGAAAACGGCTCACGCGACAAATAAAGTGATAAAACACTGGGCTCGGTATCAGTAGACCTCAGATTGAAAGTGCTCCAGATAGCTGAGAAAATAGTCATCTAAAAATACTGGACAGATCTTATCCTGTATTAATATTTAGGATAAGACACCCGTCCTCGCAAAGAGTGCTGCAATTTCTCAATTTAGTAAAGAAAAACCAAACCGTGCAACCATTTAGAGCAGTGGTTGACGATGTTCAATCCAAATGACTTTTTCATTATTTCGTGATTGTTGACATACCATAAGTCTATTTGTATACACCAACGTTCAAGAACAACTGTTGCGAAAGAAGCAAATGCTGCTTAATCGCCTTAAAAAAAGAGATGGATACAATATGCGGGGATTTGCACGTCAGAATCGATTTTAATTACATAGAATATGCTAGAAGGATAATAGAGCTTTATTATAACGAAACTTTGGACAGATTTGACGCCGAATTAGAATAAAAATCGACTCCAAGTGACAGGAAATACCACTTCATTTGGAGAACAAAAAATTACTCTTTGATCGTGATTTTAACAGTTGACACCTCTTCCATTATCATGGGTAAATTAGACAACAAATTACTGTTCCATCTTCTATAATCTCGACACATGACCCAGTACAACTATTTTCAGCATAACCACGCTGGGTTAAATTATGAGTTGAATGAGGAGAACGTCGCTGCAAAGAAGACCTATTTTGCATACATTAAGTAATTTAATTTTTAAATCAGTAAAAAAATCCAGCATCACTGGATCAAGTGAATTGAGCTAAAAGTAGTATCTTCAAAAATAAACCATTACTTTTTCACAAATTTTATTTTTTCCTTGGTAGACTAATTTTTTCTGAAACAACCCTCGTACAGTAGGGACTTTTTAAGGTGGAAGATATTTGAATTTGTTAGAAAATTTTCCATTTATCTATTGCACGGTTATAATCAGTGAAAGTATGAACGGCTTTATCAAGGGCCCTTATTTGACATCATTAGATTATGATGGATTGTAATTAATTTGACAAAAAGACATTTAGTTAATTTATCTATTTGAAAAAAAATAATTGATAAAGGTTTTATGGAGAAGTAATTCAGTTTTATTGTACGCTTATTCGAAATGCGGTACCGTCAATTTGCTCGACCTCCAATTGTGAATTTAATTGCAGAGGAAGAGGAGCAAAATAATCCTAATTTGAAGACGATAAAGGCATTCAAAAGTTTTGAATCCAAGTTATATTGTTTTGGATTAATTTTGCTAATTTTTGTAATAATTTATCGGTTACTGGTTTTTCATTCAACTAATTTTCCGTTTTTCCGTTGATTTCAGTTGACTCGACATGCAGAGAAGCACCGATTAGAAGAAGATCAACTTGTCGATGAACAAGAGATCGACACAAACAATAATTTAGACGATTTTCCGCCATCAATCATATCACGAACATATCGACCGGATGAGTTGAGGAAGTGGCGACCCGCTCCTGTAATAACGGAGAAATATGGGGTGCCCGGAGAGATGGGAAAACCCGTGAAAATTCCGCCAGAGCAGCACGAGCTCATGAAGGAGAAGTTTAAGGAGAATCAATTTAATTTAATGGCCAGTGATATGATCTCGTTAAATAGATCATTGACGGATGTGCGACACGAAAAGTGAGTGAACATCTTGGGATTTTGTGGTTTTTACAATTTTTAAAGTACCAACTTTAAACCCTTGTGTTATAAATGAAAGCGAATTAATAATTTATTCATTAAATTGTGAATTTGTAAAGCAATCGTATAAAAGAAATTTTCTAAAATTAATTTGATTAGCTAATCAACTGAACTATTATGTTGGTTATTTCCGTCCATCGTTTTTCAATCAATTTTGATTTATTACCGAATATTCATTTTGAAGTACTGCTCTCATGGTCATGCTTTCGTGTTTAATGGTTTTGGTAGACCCTTCCTAAATATAATAGTTATTTAAACAACGTGTGGGAAAAATGAACCATAATTAAACGAATGAAAAGAGTTTGCTAATAGATACGAGTGTTTAATTGTGTGTTTTTCCAACCAGTTTTTTACAAAACTTTATGCAATTCACATATTTATTATCTATTTTTCCGCGAAATATTAAGTAAATAATAATAAGACAACTCAGTACTAAATTAAGGTATAAACACATACAATTTAGAGAAGTGCTTGTCAAGCGAATAGAACTTTTGGTCTCAATTATAAAAAAATTATAATTTCAGTAGTTGAATTTTGGAACAAAGTACTAATTTCGTGTATTTACACGATTTGTAATTGTCAGCGAGTATTGAATTATGCTTTATTCAATACCGTACGTTTATAAAACAATTACTATAGGAAGCATTGACTACTAAAATTTAAACATTTTTCAACAGAAACAAAATTCATTCATTTATATGAAAAGTTACTTTGATCATGGAAGTTTTACTGTTTAATATTGACGAAACTTAACCGACACTCTCAAGTTGCAGGTATAGGTTTTTATATTTAAAAATTCTGAAATAGAAACACAAACATCATTGAAAACTATTATCCAAATAATAGAATTTCTGCCGAAGAATTCAAAAGTGATTGCCAAAAAAGTTAATTTCAATTCGATCGGTGCAATGAAATTAAAGTTAAACGAAATTGTGAAATCGTTACACTGGTTTATTTGAATTTATTTTTAATGTTCTATTCCTTTCTCGCAATACGATTGAAATATTTTTAAGCAACAAACGGCAGTGTGTGGAACAGAGCAAATATATTTTTATGCATTTTTTCCCTTAAAATTGATAATATTACACTCAAATTTGTTATTATAGCACAAGTGCTTTTTTATTATTATTCAAGTGTGACCTCTGTGTAAAAAATGCATCAAATGTATATAGTCGTCAGTTTTGATGAGCGTGGCTTACCTGTGATTCGCCAGTATTAACGATTTTTTTTTTCAAAATAAACTACCTATCGGAATTTTTTTAACTACGCCTTGCGGCTATGAGGGACGCAAAATATTCGGCTATGAGAGGGATACAAAATATTTCAAAATTTTAATTTATAGCCTCTTAACCAACTTTTTAATAAAACGATTTTTTTTTTATTTTTATGTTAATTTATTTAAAAATGCATAAAATTTTGTATAAAACATGGTCGATAAGCATTATTAAACACTCGGGCCTTCTTTACGGCACTCGTTTAAAACAACTCTTGTGTTCAATAATGCCTTATCTTATCTATTGTGTTGCATAAATAACTATTAAAAGGTATATTTCTATCCAATAAAAACAAATTATGACGTTTTTCAATGACAACTCGTTGTAAACAAAACGAAATTTATATCGAATCAGTTTTCTTTTACTATTTAGAAGCTAACGATTTTGCCTATATTTTTGCATTACTTAGACGCGGTAGTAAATACGAAAATAAATGTTAATTAGAAATAATAATAGAATTTGATTGTAAATCAGTGCGATTCCATTACTGTCAGAGAGGTATTCAAATACCAAAACAAAGTTTATGAACATTCTTAATACTATATTTAAATTATATAGTAGAAATGTCTTTGTACTTTGGCGCAGGACCAAGTTTTTTTTTATAAAAATCAATTAGTACGTTGTTTTTTTAATGGAAAAATTATTATAAAATTAAAGTAATTAATCTTTAACATCAAATCCAAAGCAATAAACATTTTAATCTGAAAATGTGCACAATAAGAATTGTTGGAATTTTAATAAATTAGTTGTCAATGAAAGACATGAAAAATCGGAATGGTTTTCCGGTATTTTTCGGAAAGAAAGTAAAGACTCGCCTTTACTACCTTTTTGCTATCTTTAGGAAGTACTTTCTTTAAATTTATTTCACTAATTTTCATTGAGTATATTAATTTGGATTTCTGTTCAATCATTAAAAATAACAATAATGCGATTTTAAAATATTTATGCTTTATTTAGTTTATTTCGAGAGAAAATATTAATAGCATAACTATGAAATATTTTTGTACTGTCCGAAAAATCCCATAAATTTAATGCACGACAATTTTTTAATAGTTATTTATACAACTAGGTCGATAAGATAAGACATTATTAAATACGAGGATTATCAAAACTGCGAGCATAGCGAGTGCTTTAAAGAAGGTCCTTGTGTTTAATAATGCTTATTGACCGTTTACACTGTTAAATCACAGTTAAACCACGTACAACACAAGGGGCGTGCATATTAAATGAATGGATTTCTTTCACGGACATCACATTTTAATAATAAAGTAAAAACCCAAGTGTTTTAAAGAACTCTTTTAAGCACTTGTGCTATAAAAACGACTCTGACAGAACAAATTTCGATGCCATAATATCAATTTTATGCAACAAAATCCATAAATATATATTCAAATGAACCGAAACCAGTTGATGTAATACTATGCATTTAAATTTACTATAAACCATCCGATAAAACAGTCACAAACACACAGCCATAGGCTAATACAGTTAAATCAAAAACATCAAAACTGGAGTCCGTATTTGATGGATTTCTCTCACGGACGTCACACTTTATTATATATATAATATAAAATCGATATTATGATAATAATATTTGTTCTGTCAAAGTCTTTTTATAGCATAAGTGCTTTAAAGAATTCTTTTATTCGTTTAAAGACCATTGTTCTCATTGGAAAACTTTCAAAATACTGCTGATCTTTTTCATTCCAATATCAAACTAGATTAGCACAATTTCGCGATTTGCATTGAAGAAAAATGCACCCAATAAGAAACTAGCAAATTGTGTCCATTCAAGGGTTCACGCCAACAAAAAAGTAGGAAAATATTCACTTCCTTTCACTTTCTTCGCATTTCCTGCCCAGAGATTGGTTAGCCAAACGCGGTGCATAATTAACCTTATGCATTTTTGTTGCTTAATATTAATATTATGACCTCCGTAAAAGAAATTCATTAAATTGATATGGTCGTCAGTTCTGAAGAGCATGACTTAACTGTGTTTGTTAGTGTTTTTTTTTTTAAATAAACGTTTATTTGTGGTTTATCATAGAGACCGCATTTTTAAGATTTTTATGTTAATTTATTTAAAAATGTATAAAATTTTGTATAAAACACGGTCGATAGGCATTATTAAACAATATGGTTCATTAAAGTCACCAGCAAGTGGTTTAAAGAAGGCCCGTGTGTGTTATCTTATCGGCCTTGTTGTACAAATATCTAGTATTACTATTTACTTATTATGAAACCCAATTAAAAGCAAAAATTTAGTTTTTATTGTTATTTCCTCATATGAAACATATGGGCATCATTACTTTTAATAATTGATTAATTTTCTTTCAGGTGTCGATCGAAACACTATCCGAACAAACTGCCGTCCACGTCGATAGTGATTGTGTTTCACAACGAGGCGTGGACGACACTGCTGCGAACGGTGTGGAGTGTGATTAATCGGTCGCCGCGGCCGCTGCTGAAAGAGATAATTTTGGTGGACGACGCGAGCGAGAAGGAGCATTTAGGTAAAAAGTTGGAAGACTATGTGGCCACGTTGCCCGTTCCCACGTTCGTTTTGAGGACGGGCCATCGGTCTGGACTGATCAGAGCGCGTCTCCTGGGGGCGAAGCACGTCCAGGGACAAATCATTACATTCCTAGACGCTCATTGCGAGTGCACTGAGGGTTGGTTGGAGCCGCTGTTGGCCAGGATAGTGGTCAACAGGAAGACGGTGGTCTGTCCAATTATCGACGTCATTTCGGACGAGACGTTCGAGTATGTGACCGCATCGGACCAGACGTGGGGCGGTTTCAATTGGAAGCTCAATTTCCGGTGGTACCGAGTGCCAAAGCGGGAGATGGAGAGGCGGAACCATGATCGGACTGCTCCTTTGAGGACGCCTACAATGGCGGGCGGACTGTTTGCAATAGACAAGGACTATTTCTATGAAATTGGATCCTACGACGAAGGAATGGATATCTGGGGAGGAGAAAACCTGGAAATGTCCTTCAGGGTGGGTATTTTAATGACTTAATTCGTAACTAGTTTATGGAAGAGTCTGAAATCCACGGTCTTTTCTCCTTTCAAAGAGGAAGTTGTATCTCCCTTTTTTGTTTCATTTTGCGTTTCATTGTTATTTGAAACTTAAATTATATCACCTGTAACTTAAATAGTTATTTTCGTTTCAAGACAGTTTAAGTTTCGATTTTCAAGAAGGAAGGCTGTTTCCGCTAGGAGACGACACGAATAGCTTCCTTCGAGAAAACTGAATTAAACGTCGAGAAACGAATGCTTTTTTCCCAATT
>JXOV01011627.1:0-17767 GCA_001014945.1 Clogmia albipunctata
CACACATTCCTAACATAAATAACTATTTTACACTTTCATATCGAAAAAGTAGCTTTACGACTTTCATCGATTTGACTTTCATAATGAGTCGAATTTATTTTTCACTAGGGCGAAAAAAGTCATAACCCTAGAGTAAATTTAGTTGAAAGTCAAATTTTCGGCACCATTTGTAGGAAAAAACTGTACAATTTTAAATTCAGGCCATTATAACGATAAAAAAATCGTTCAAATAGTTACCTTTGTAACGGCCAATTAGTTTTATGTGAATTTTCGAGGAAAGTGCAAAAAAATATGTCTTTTTAGGGTATAACACAAATAAATCTTTAATGACATAAAACTGCACATTCACGAATATTTAAATAAAGACTTCTAAATTAGGAACAATATAATCACCAGCACAATTAAAAGAACTACAATCCACCTATAAATTACTTTCAAATTTCTCTGATTAACCGACAACGATGGAGTTCATTTAACCTTAGATGAGCCTTGAATTCTAAGTGTGAAGAATGGTAGAAGAGAGAGAGTTCTTTGATTCAAACATTAATTACACGTGACGGAACCGATTTTAATTGCCTGTTTGTTAAGAAAAGGAAAACCTTCTGATTGGGAGACCTGCATTAGAACTTCTGAGCACGTCCTGTGATTCTAAAGCGCACACAAACAATTGTCAAGAGACAGGTTAGTCACGAATTTAAAACATTCAACTTCCACTTAGCTGGTTTTGGTTTTATTAGTCATGAGAAGGTGGTAAATTTGCAAATTTTTCGATTGTCGTCATGTGTTTGTTTAGGAAGTGTTAACCGATTGAACGATTACAGGTGATAAATTCACAGCTCGCCGATAAATCGCTCCCAAAAACAACTTCAGGTTTTATAGAGTAAAAATTGAAAGTCTTACAATAAGTCGAGCAAATCTGCTTTGTGCATTTTAATGAGGTTGTTCGGTAATATTGAAAGGGGGCTACAAGAGCCTCAAGCTACAAAAATCATAAGGCGGTACCATAACACACCAATAATTAGCACTATTTCGCGGGTAATTGTTTCGATTGGTGAGCAAATCGAAACAAACATCATATTTACAGCCGAACAACAAGATGTCTGGCTAAATAACACACTGGTAACACAAATCAATGAGCGAACTGTTTGGGTTTGCGATGCGTGTCAGTCGACAATAAAGAAAGGAAAACCATTCCCTTTATTCTTCTTTTGATTCGGATTCAACTCTTGAATACGATTATTCCACCCACTTTCTAATGATTGGCGAAATGGAGGAGTCAAACAAGGTCACCTTAGCGAACCCCATTTTACAATATATTCCTTTTCTTGTCTAATAAAAAAGACTTATCGATTACCTCATCCATTTTTGCCGCCGCTTCCAAAACCAAATACAAGTGCGGGTTTTTCGATTCTCCGCTCTTTTGTTATCGACCTTTTAACTCACGAGCCACACAACAACTCACACACAGGTACTCATTATCGAACAAATTGATAAACAAAAGAACAGGAATCAATTAAATTCCATTTCAATGATGACAACAAATTATCGTGCGAATCGAACGGACACCTTATCGTGTGGCCAGTATACGGACAAAAATAAAAATCGCGACTGTTTTCTTATCAGTAATTTATACTATTATGGCGTTTTGGTGGAAAATTCCAATTTTTATAGCCATACTAAAAGCGAAAACGATGACCACGACTCAAACGTAACTTCTGCTAATTCCTTGCTAATACCGTAACCATTTGTAGTAGTTTTTTAAGGCTATCATTTGAAAATGTTATTATAAAATGTTGTTAGTAATCCTCGTAAATATAATAATTTGAGGAATTACAATACAATCGCCAATTTGGACAAAATAAGTAATTGAAATTTCTTCATTGTTTATTGAAAATTGACTCAAAGATTATATAAAATTCAGTTTTTTAATTATAAAGAAAGGAGCTTTAATTTCTCAATCCCGTCCCGCGTAAATTTCAAACAACTTTTGTTGTTGAAGAGTCACCTCATACATAAAACCCGGGACGTTCCGAGAACATCCGTCTAAAATTTTCAATCGAATATCTAACTTGTTTTTTCGCAGAATTGACAATTTGTATATATAAAATGTCGTCTTAGAGGGTCATTGGATTTAAAATATAGGATCAATCACTAAGATTTGTTCGTAAAAAAATAATAGTCGCTTATCTCGTATACGAGAAGATGAGAAGGGGTTTTTTATATAAGAATTAGGGCTATAACTCATTCATGGGTTGTTTGGTCCAATTATGCAATACAATATAATACAACCCATATAAAATGACTAGTTGGGAAGAGATAGGAACGTCCCGTCTTTTTTGTATGGCCCAACTATCGTCTCTAGAAAGTGTTCGGAAATTTGCACAGGACGGAAATCGGGACGCGAGCCCTAAATGTCAGTTATCAGATTTTTTAGTAAACCATCCTTAAATTTAATTTTAAAAGAATAAATGTGATCATCCAGATTTGTCTAATAGTATTAGTTTAAAGTACAAATATAACAAGAACTTAAGCCCAATTTTCCATCTTTTTAATTTTGGACAAGAAACGTCATCTTTTTTTCTTAAAACAATAAATTGATATTTTAAAACATATTTATTAAAGGTCATAGAACATAACCCCAATTCTTTTATATGTTAATATCCTTAACATATGTTTAATTTTTAATTAAGTAAACTTCATGAGCCTCTATTTATTACGTAATCGACTAATTGTTGGCAACAGTCTATTCAAATATAACTTGAGGCGCCTTTGGGTGCTATTAAATTTATTGAACATAACAAATATTAACTAAACCATATATGTTTATTTACCTTTCTCAGTTTAGCCTTTAACCATTCCCATGAAATTAAACAAATAATTTTACTTTCAATTAATTTGATCAAAAAATTTCATAATTACAGTTAAAACTTTTAATTAATTTAAAGAATGTTAAATATAATAATTATTAAGGAATGAAATTAACTTTACTCCAAAATAAGGTCCAATAAAACTCAAACTTTAGCCATGAAATGTGGGGGAATTATAAATTAATGAGGTCAACATTGACATTAAAAAATTTTGAATGCTACCTCTGTTTTTTATTTATGTATCTTTGAAATAGGTATTCTTTAATAAAAACATAGACTTTGATTAAATTTATTTTCAAATATTTTAATTGCTACTGACATAGCAACACTTTAATATAGATAGCTATTTACTTCTTTCATTCACCAAAAATGTTATTTAACATAAACTGCATGAAGGGAACATAGTATTTTATTATTTCATTTAATGAATTGGTATTTCTAACATCTATATTCATGAATCTAAATTAAAACCTTATTTTAATATTAATTTGAGAACAACACGAAATAAATCATAGAACTATTCCTATTATCTCTCCAAATCAACGAAAGCCGGCGCTAGATCTGACTGCAGAAACCGTCAATTCTCATCGTCTCAATGGACTTAATGAAGACGCTGCTAGTCGTCGTCGTGACTAGCAAACATCATTACCTAATTACCGAGTCATTAAATCACGCCAATTAGCCGCTGCTGCTCTGCGAAAAACGGATTAGTGCAATCCGCTGTCCCTGTGAACGTCCTTCACAAGGTGAAAAATGCGAAGCGTCGAAAGCGAACACAAATAAGTGTTTGAAATGTGGAAATTCGTTTATCTTGTGGCCATCATTGGCAGTGATCTTCACGATAATTTATCTCGGGTTATCTCATCTGGCGAACTTTATAATGGATAAAGCCTTTTATTGGGACTTTCGAAAGCAGCCGTTTAAAAAATTAGAAACAACCTTCAAAATGGAAACGACATCACATCAACCTGTCCGGCAAGTATTAATCGTTTTTTGTTTTGTTATTTTTTCTGCAAGAGACACTGTGTTTTTTCGGTCCATACACTCAAAATCCCCTCTCGTCTTTTCAGCTGTGAGAAAGATCATTAAGTAAAAACCCGAATCCAGCGCCTCCAGGCAATTGGTTCTTCCAATCCAATCACCTTTTCACCGAAAGTAGGGTTGCCAGTCTTGTTAAATACCAATCAAATGATTGTACCTTATCTCTATGCCAGTTGTACTCCTCAGTTTGGTATTATACAAAATTTATCTTCAAATTGTAACCTCTAATCGTATTGGCAACAATATTTGATAACGTATACATTCGTCAAAAATTATTAACATGTCACTTTAAAACTGTTATCTTGTTCTGCCATTTTTTTATTGAATTCTCGTCTTATTGATTATAAAAATTCCCGACAAAGAACAAAAACATACAATTCGAATTGCATGTAGTTTGTAAACAATAAATCATTCCAAAGACATTTTTTGCAATAGATGGTTTGATGGTGTGAAAAGAATACTTTAGTACAAAACACTAATTTGATGTCCTACTAACTGGACCTATTTTCATTTCAACTGAAATGAATATTTTAAAACTTCTCATAATTAAAACATAATTAATTTAGAAATAATCTTATTTTAAGCGATTATAACATAATAAAGAGAAATTCAAAAGCAATATAAAATTTAAATTTAAACATATGTTCGAACTCTATAGAAATCCTAATTGTCAAGTGATTCTCTTCCTCTAAGCCGGGTCTCTTCTCTGGTATCTATGTGGCCCTCTCTCTCCGGTAATTGTGGCGGCCTTTGGCAGAGATCTTGAAAGATCATCAGCCAGCAGCAGCAGCAGTTGAGGAGGAAGTAAAAGAGAGGCGACAACGACCCAGAACAACAAACCAGAAGAAATGTGGTTAACACAAATTCCATTCAATGTTTCTCCGATAATTTGCCATCGAAGAATGGATCCCAGATCGATTTCATGGTCAGGGAAAAGAGAAAGAGTGAGACAGCGAAGAGGAATTAGTTGTAGAGTGAGTCTGGGTCATGTGCAACAAAAACCCAAATGAATCAAATGATCAATTCGATTTGGATTAAACAAAGTCCCATTTTTCTCCAATTAACATGATCATGTGATCGATTCTCTGGAAGCTGCTCCAATCACAGACACATTTGTTCAATCAGTCGAATTCAGTGGGGCACTTTTTAATTGTAACGGTAATCAAATGGACAGATCACTAAACACCAAAATTAAAAGTACTTATGTACAAACTTCAGTTTACAGTTAGTCTTGAGCAGAGACTTTGATCTCGTGCAAAACACACACCTCTTCTGCGGTACTGCTGCAATACATGAACAGCACGACATAATCGACTACTATTGAAGTGCCTCTGTGTGTCTGCTGTCTCTCGTTTTGTACTTTCAAGGTACTTATTGCCCAGAATAATATAAATTTTTAATAATAAAAAAACACCACACCATTGGCAACCTCCAGCTATTTGCCAAGTAAAGAATGGTAAGAATTACATCAATGTTGAAAAAGACCAGGTATAAATTATAAGACTAGGTGCTAAGCATTTGTTGGGGATTTTTCTTTTCAAATCAATTAAATAATAGATGATCTATCAGAAAGAAGTTTGGATTCAAATAAAATATTCTGACTAAACACATATTTCTTAAATATTTAAATTAAACAAATAAAAATCATTACAAACTTTCTATGGAATATAAGTGATAAAAGTTCTTCCAACTTAGGAGTATCAGCATAATACAAATACGGAAAATAACATTTCCTAGAAAAGGAATAAAAAATACTAAACTTACATTAAATTTAATTGTTATACTTAATTCTAAAGAAACTAAATATTATATCTATTTTTACTGCGAATTCGTGTTTCTCAAGTCACGATCTGTTTACGAGAAAATTAATTTTCAGATAAAATTATTAAAAGTAAAATAAACATTTCCTGCACTTAAAATTCGTACATTCGGTGTAAACATTTGACTTACAAGCCCAGCCTTTTGCTGGTTCGCAATTTCAAATTGAACGATCTTTGTGCTTTCACTGGAATTTATTTAGTACACACCGCAAGGCAGCCAACAACAAATGAATTCCTAAAATGATCAAGGTCTGACTGAGGCATGATCAACCGGTTATTGATCGTGATCGTATATGTTTTATTCGCAATAAATAACTAAAACCAAACACACTCCTCTTATCAATGTTCAATTGTAAAGTTTATCTTCCCTACTTTATACAACTTAAAAACTATAAATGAAAAGCTAATGATCGTACGATTGCAAAACAAAATATTATCATAGCAAACAGAAAACTACTTCACTTTTAATAATAATAAACATATAAATATTTTTGCAATCTTATTCAACAACTATCCAATATTGAACATTCCAGATTGTTTTTCTGTAGTGGACCACCACCACCTGATCTGACCGACCATTACGGAAAATCAACACACTCTTCAAAGAATTAGCAATTATAATACGCTAATGTGTTAATTGTGCATCGCTTACGTAATATGCAAATAATAATATTATTAATCAGTAACGGCACCGCACGGGTTATTGTATTGAAATTTGTAGACAAAACCAACGGAACGGTCATCGAAAGCCTTGGTGGCTTTTGGTTTTGGTAACACTGAAGGATCTACACAGTACACACCACAATGATCTTCAAATGGGGGATTGCAAAATGTTTCCATTTGAAGTGTGTGGCAATAATTTATCGAGCGTAATTTTTTCTTTAAAAAAACGGCTAATGTCTTATTAAAGTGCACCTAATTATGGCTAATAAAACTCATTGACAAACTAAGAATATTTCCTTAATAATTTTGACTAAACAGGAAAAGAGATCAAATCAATGAAATAGATAAAAAAAAACAATCGATTATCCAAAACTACGAGTACGTCATTTATGTCCCCATTAAATACAAACTGAACTATGAGTTTTTATAAGTTCCTAATGTTAGTAGTGTAAAATAATTAAAAGGGTTATAAATAATATTGGTGTTAGTAAGATCATATAAAACAGGGAAATAAACACAAGAATGTGTAACGTGGTTCAATAAAACAACCCCTTCCTAATAATGTTCCCCTTTATATTACTTTCAGTTTTAACAGTTCCAGAATCTTCTTCTTGTTGCGGTCAACTTATAACTTTTAAGTATACTTGAATTTTTATTGTAAAATTAACCTTGAAACTTCTAGCTAAAAACATCATAATAATTTGTTTTAATTTATATAAAAACAAATATAATAATAAACTATTTAATTAATACGGAAAAATGTTTTTATTAATTTCCCAAGCAAGTTTCTGTTTTCTCGAAACAACAATCAAAATAAAAACGTAATACAGTGGACGCCGTTTATTAGGGCCACGGTTAATATTGACAATCGGTTTATCGGGTCAAAATGCCTAGGAGCGGTTCGGCCGCATATAAATACATTAAAAATCCATCGCTTAATGGAGCCAAACCCATCGCTTTATAGGGCCGTTCTGTGGCCAAGATCACTACTATAAAGAGTTGCATGAGCAATTGCAAGTGACGACAACTCAGTCTTTTGTTTACTTTTATTCACACCAATCTTGACCATGTACCCTATGTTTATTTAATCGACTGAAGGAGTGAAGACAAAAGGAAAAATCGTCTCCTTGCATGTTTGTGTTTGCCGGTTTGATGACACCGCCATAGTTTTGTCACTACATACAGAATCATATTCAATTGTTAAATAGATTGCTAAATTCCGTTTTCTTGTATACATTTCTTTTGTTTGTTTGGTTGACAAGACACAAACATGTACACGTCATTGACGATTGAATTATTTTTAACTTTTACAAGATAAACATATATTGAACAATTATTATTTAATAAATACACTTTTCCTAGCACATATGAATGTGCATATTATGTACATATTTAAAAATCTTTATGCATTTTTGTNGTTTGTTTGGTTGACAAGACACAAACATGTACACGTCATTGACGATTGAATTATTTTTAACTTTTACAAGATAAACATATATTGAACAATTATTATTTAATAAATACACTTTTCCTAGCACATATGAATGTGCATATTATGTACATATTTAAAAATCTTTATGCATTTTTGTTGCTTAATATTAATATTACGACACTCAATTTTGCTCTATCAAAGTTGTTTATTATATCACAAGTGCTATAAAGAATTCTTTAAAGCACGTGTGCTTTATTATTATTAAAGTGTGAAATTCAATAAATTTATATGATCGTCAGTTTTGAAAGGCGTTACTTAACTGGGTTTTGTTACTGTTTTTTTTTTAAATAAGCCACATATCGGAGAACTCATGAACTACGTTTACTTGTGGTAAACACTCGGGCCTTCTTTAAGGACATCCCTTATGTTTAATAATGACTTATCTTATCGACCNTACTTAACTGGGTTTTGTTACTGTTTTTTTTTTAAATAAGCCACATATCGGAGAACTCATGAACTACGTTTACTTGTGGTAAACACTCGGGCCTTCTTTAAGGACATCCCTTATGTTTAATAATGACTTATCTTATCGACCTTGTTGTATAAATAACTATTATCTACATATCAAATCCTAGCTTTTATCGATCAATCGCTTAAAATGGCCAATCGGTTAATAGGGCAAAATTATACCGGTCCCAGAGTGGCCCTAATAAGCGGCGACCACTGCAATTTACATTTACGTTGTTATATTCAGCGTATATTTACTTTATTTTATATTTATTACCAAAAGAATTTCTTAAATCCATTATGTCTATTAAACTATAACTACAAGACAACTTAAAAATAAAATAGACACTATTAGTTGTTTTTTTTTCGATATACACCAAATCTTCAGTTTTAAGGTGACAAAAAACTACTATTGTGTTTTACTCGTAGAATGAGATAACCACTGAGGGAAACTCCAAAATCTGAAGTGTCTAAAATGATTACCAAAAAGAATTACAAAAGAAATCACGTAATGGTTTAACAAATTATTTTGGTAATACCCTTAGTTCAAGAGTCTTGGATAAATTATAAAAAATTAAGTACTAAAATAACCAGTATGTGAACACTTGTGTTGAAACAAATAATTCAGTTAAGTCAAACTTAGTTTTGAATTTAATTTCCATTCATTTGAACAAATTAAGCTATCATTTTATCAGTTAAAAGTCCACTAATGGAGAAAATGCTGAAATTCTCATCTGCTGCCTGGGATCGAAAACTCAAATCAAGTGGCCACTTTGTCCATCACAGAATCAATTACGGGGCAAATTGCAAGCGGTATACTGGCAAATCATATCGGAGAAAAATCTCATAAAATCAGAAAATGCACATTCGTACGAATGCTGGAATTTAGCATGTGATTTGCAATTTTCCAGTCATCGTTGCTGCTTATTAAGTCGTCTCATAGCTGAGAGATCTTTCTCTATCTCTTTTTCTATTCATAAAGACATATAATAGAAAATGACAAAAAAGACACAACTGACCAAGATACATTTTGCAAAGAAATTATAAACTGGATTTACACTCATCGGCACACACTCACAATTTCTTTTTGTATGATCAAGTTGGCGATGCATCCGGAGTAGTTTTGTATTATTCCTTTTTTGTCGTTGCCCCAATCGCAGTATCCAAACTATTTGCGAACAAACACAAAAACACACCAATTTGCCAATTATAAATTATTGCTATTATTTTTTGCACAGGCAGAACAGCACAAATCAGACGCGGAACTCTTCAGACACAGATTTCTCAAAACTATAATCACACTTTAATCAAATTATCGCGCATTAATGATTTATTTTTCTAGCACTTGTTTTTAGCGGCAAAAACGGACTTTATCCCGGATTTTATATTTTAACCATTTTTCACTTGACAACTATTAATAACAGAACTATAACATTATTACACTTTTCTGGAATAGTTTTAATTTGATTTATTTTGCAATAAAAATGCTATTAAACCTATTTTATCGAGAAAAAAATATTCAACGGACTTTCGTGAACTTCAGCGGCAAAATAATAAAAATAATAATAGAAAAAAATATTGAGAGAAATAAGAGAGAATATAGAAAAATTTCAAGAGAGTTTTTTGTATTTGAATTATTTAACGGTTTTAACATTTTTAATTAGTTTTTCGCAATTATAACTTTATTATTAATAAAACAATTTATTAACACATAAAATTCCCACAAAAGTCTTCTTTGAGGGATTTTCCTTAAATTTCAGCAAAAACTCCAAAAATCGTCAAAAATGTGAAGGAAAAGGAATTCTCTCATGGGGAAAATTTGCTACATTCTTTCTCTTTCTCGGATGTACTCTTCTTTCTGATGTTCTGGGAAATTCGCCTGAATGTATGCAGAAAAAAACATTTCAAAAAGAAGAAATAGTAAAATAAATATGAAATACATCAAATACTTCAAAAGAATATAAATTTATAATCTTTAAAAATGAAAATAACTCCAATTCATGATGGAGGTACGAAATTCTCACGATTTTTACGCTCTTTTAACCCCTTTTTTCCTCTTTGAATGAATATTTCGCGCCAATTAACTTTTTGAATAAAACAAATTTTTAATAAATTTTTAATCACAAAACCGTTTATATATGTTGTTAATTGGATTAACAGCTCATTTTTAAAATAATAACAAAAAAAGAAAAAAATATTGAGAGATACAAAACACCCTGTATAAGGGGAAATAAGGTTTTTCAGGTGCGAGAGAAATGCAAATATGTTTGTTCATAGAGGAAAATTCACATGATGGTAACTAAATATTTATACTATAAAAATAACGGTTTTTTTCAACTTTGTTTAGAAAATTCGGAAATAAAATGTTCAAAAAAGTTTTTTTTGGAGATTATTTTTTCCTGAATGTTGTAAATCCGGGATTTTCTAATACCTTACTTAAACCAGAAAACCGTTTTATTTTTTTTTATTTCAAAAATTGTCTAGTAGAAAGAGTCAGACAGATTAAAAGTTTGGCGCGCCAAATCATCTTTCTTCCTTTTATCCAGTTTGTGAAAAATAACTGTTGAAAAATTTTCTTTTCCAAAATTTACAACCGAAACCATGGATTCGAGGATGAGATTTTACCAAATTCGGCTGCCGACGTCGAATCCGAGATGATGGCGCAGAGGGTTTCAAATATTTTTTAACGTAATTAAAAAACTTCTATAAACTTATATACTTACTAATATTTGAAAATAAAATCCTCTCAAAGGTAAAGTAAAATAAATATTCTGTAAAAAGTTGTCGATTATAGAATAAAGGACGATTGCTTGCAAATTTGCTTACTATTGTGCAATTATCATAATATTTTTTGTTATAATTTTGAACGACAAACAATTACTTTGCTATCGCTCGCTAATTAGAAGTTTTACCTGTTTTTTTTAATCGATTAATTTATTTTTATTGCACTCTTAATAATTAGTAAAATAAATTGACTGAATATATCAGTTAAACTTGGAAGAGACGCCATACTCCCTTTAATTCAGGGTAGGGAAAAGGTAATTGAATTTTTTTTTATTTTAAAAAGCTTTAACGGGAGCTCAACGACTTGTCGTTAAGTGTGTTAGACCACAAATTCGTAATTCCTATATTATACACCTAATTATACACCAAGTAAGATTCTATATTAAATAGAAACAAGCCTGAAAAACGCCGACTGCAATTTCTTCAATAATAAACTATATAAGTTTTAATTCAATAGATGAAAATAAAAGGAATGTATAGCTTGCTGAACAGTTCTTTTCTCAGATATTTAGAAAATAAAAAATTATTAAACCAAAAAAATTACTTTTTTGTATTTAATCAAGAGATAGGATAAGAATGTTTCTTAGGCCCGCCATTCGGCACCGCACATTAGGGCTGTATAGGCCTATCCACTTTTATGAAAATGCTCAATGTTAGTAATTTGAACAATTAATATGAATTGAATGATAGTATAGGAAAGTGGTTAGGGTTAATTGGGGATAAACATTAGTCAGGTGAATATTAGATTTATAATTTATGTAAGTTTTTAGTTTTTATGAGTAAAAATTACAAAACCTTTCTAGTGGCATTTTATAAAAGTATAATTATTAAATACTTAATTATAATAAATAAGGAGGGGCGGTATGGCTGCCCACCATGCACCTGTTCGTTATCATGCATCTGGACAATTATCTTATTCACATATTTTATATATGAATCCCCGAGCGGGTTCTGCGCCAACAAACCAATATTAAACCACAAACTTTTGTGTTTTTAATTTTCATTTTATAAAAACTGAACAAATTGTTAAATACAGATAGATATTAATTTTAAGTAAAACAAAATCATTCTACAAAAACGCTATATAATTTCGAAAATAAAAATAGTATCTTAGTTATTATAAATTTAATTAAAATAACATATGTAAAACAATTTACAAAATATACTAAATATTTTTTAATTACACTAAGAAAAACAATTCATATTTATTAAAATTCACTTATATTATAGCATAACTCCATAAAATTATCATAAATTGCATAAACTGTACATACAACTTTTAAATATATAGTATTTTTACCACTTGATAAAATGATGCGCCCACTTGAATACTACAAAAGCAATCTTAATTGTAGTTTTGAACTTGTTTGCCATTTTCTGCTGATAAACAAGCGTTCATCTGTGATTTTAATTAGAATTCTAGTTCACCGGGACAGTACTTATCAATCAGTGACTGATAATATGGCCACAATTCCTCAATGTTGGGTATTGTCGAACTCTTTGTATATAAATCGTATCGACTGAAATTAAAATAATTTATTAAAAATGAAATTAAAGATGAAATCTATTTGAAACATACTTGAAAACAAGGACCCATTTCTTAATTTCCTCATCTCCAGGAGCTGTAAGATGCTCATAATCTCCTCCTGAATGCCATGGGTAGAATGAGTGGAATCTGATCATATTCAGTCCACAATCGGGAATCGTCGTTTTGTTATGTTTCAGCATTTGGTACAAATACTCGTCATGTCCCCAGCTCTAAATAATAATAAAAAAAATTAATATAATAGGCCTAATTATGATGAAATTTAATTATACTTTACCATCATTAAGTTCTGAACTCCACAGTTAGGCTCGTATATGCCGTATTTTGTGCTAAAATTACATATAATTTAATTTTTTATAAGAAACATATTTAAAAATTAATCTTCTTACTTGTACTCTGGATTTTGACCATCAGGATTGTCAACAAAACTCTCGTCCCTGTAGACAATATTATCAGACCATAGACATCCCACTGGGAAAGTATCACCCACAACTGCCCATTGGGGTTCATCGTAAAACGCCATCACCTGTAAAAATTATCAAAAAAAATTACTAAATTGTATAAAATGCAAAAATTAGCATAATAGTTATTTGTGCTACAAGGGTGTAAAGACAGCTGTTTTTAACGAGTGAAAAGAGTGTGAAACATTCGAGCCGAAGGCGAGTGTTTCATCGTTTCCGTGTTAAAAAACAGGACTTTACACCCAAGCAGCACATAATGTTTTTTGCACTTCACGCATGAGCACTGAAATTTTTACAATTTCACATTCAATTTCATTATTTACAAGGAAAATTTAAAAATTGACATGTTCCACAAATGTTTCAAGTGAAATCTTAATTTGTAAAGTTACCGTTAAAAATCCTCTTAATTACTTGGTCATAAGGCTAATGCCTTTTATGGTGACATGGAACATTTATTTGTTTTAATTTATGTAAAATAAACTTCTATTTAAAGCTATATAAGGCTATTACATTAAATTAAGTAGGTTTATCTGTAATATTTACGTAATGTGCCAAAAATCGAATAAAAAGAGGCCAAATTATATGCAGATGGCTGTTGAAACGGTAAATATTAAAATTTTAAAACAGGAAACGTTAAATAATTTGGAACATAATCAAGGTCCTATGGCATAGCCGAGACCAATATTATGTGTAGTTTAAGGGCAACAATGGCAACCAAATTTTGACATTGAGACATATTTGTTGGATAGTTTATGTCATTTTTTAACTAATGAAATAAAAATTCATTTTTTTCACTGAGTGCGATAAAAAGAAACATTACGAAATTCAAATGGATATCGAAAAGCGTATGTTTCGATACGGGAGTTGGACTCGGAAACGATGAAACACTCGCCCTCGGCTCGAATGTTTCACACTCGTTCCACTCGTTAAAAAACAGTTGACTTTACACCCTTGTAGCACAAATAACTATTTATAACTTGATGACGCAAAATCTCTCAAATTAGCTTTAATCTGTAATCACAGATTATTTTTTATATTTTTACTTAAAAATCATTTGAAATTAGTATATGTCATGTGTATAGTGATGCAGCATATTCTTATCGAGAACACTTTTTGTATTGTAAAGCATGAGTATTTAACGAAAATGTTTGTTTTAACTACTGTATGTTAATCTGTATTTATAACAAAATAGTTATTTTAGCAACAGTGATATAAAATCAGTCGTTTAAATGGCGAAGCATATCTAAAAACTCGATACAAAGACGAGTTTATCCAAATTAAAACAATGGATTTTACACCCGTGCAGAACATTACGAAACTCAACTCAATGTCAAAACTATGACTTTTCGATATTAGATTGCAAATTAGTATTATTTAAAGTTAATAAAAAAAATCAATTATTATCAACTGATTAATCTTTGAATTAATAACCTTATCAATGTGGAAAATTTTGAATTCTAATAATTCAGTAATCTTTAATTATAAAAGCAAAAAAGATAATACATAGTGCTAAACCATCCCGTTTAATTTTTTACTAATTTCGCGATCCAGAAATCAGTCTCATACGTACCAAAATGAAATTACTGAGAATTTCCTATGGTATGTCTTCAACAAAATAGTGAAAATAGATTTTCTAGTGAAAACACATTTTAATTTTAATTTTACGTGACTCTAATTTAAAAGCACTTATTTGCGTAGTCTTAGTTTTGTGTTAAAATATATTAAAAATTTCAGTTTTTCTCTTTTATTGAAAATGAGCTACTGATATTGAATAAAATACATTACCTCAATAATATTACTATATTCTCTTTTTTCTTCTACGATTCAACAACCTTTACCGGTCTAGGTCTAACCAATTGTTTTTAGGTAATCAAAATTGACAAATGCCCTTTCTATTCATTTGACAATCTTTCACAATTGATAATCGAATATCATCTTTACGAATCATTATTTGTTATGATGTGAATAGAACCATGAAAAAATGATTCTATATAGAGCGTATTTATTGACAGGTTTTTGTCACCGATATAAAACACATATACTACGAAGAAGGCCATCCCATTCACACTTTCATCTGTAATCGTTTAATGAAAAACAGCAAATTGTCTGGTCGAACGAACCGCATTGACGATGCTATTTGTTCGACGGTTGAGGCCGGGTTATTATTTTTTGTCAAATTTATTTTATACAAAAATTAATCACAGAATGTTGTTAGTGAAAACAAGTAATGAAATTCGAAACAAAAAAATTACGGTGTGATCAGGGCTCGAACCAGAGCCCTCTCGAGTTGAATTTTGTGCAACGCTTTAACCATTGCGCCCTCTCCGACATATTACTATATTATACTACATATTTATATTTTCTTAATCAATGATTTTTTAGTAAATACAGTAGAATGCCAATTCGGGCGCAGATTAATTTGTCTGCATTAACCGATTGTCTATAATAATATAGGCGATTAATCCTGAAAAAAATATAATTGTTCTGTAGATACAGATTTATGTTTATCATCAAAAATTTAAAATTTTAATAGTCAAAGACGTGATACATACAGACGTTGTGTCTTGTCTACTAACGACAGTCCATTAAATAAACACAGAGCTCACGACTCCTGACATGGTTAACAAAGAAATGAATAAAAGTAAACAAACGACGGAGTTGTTGTAACTTGCACGAGTATTTAATAAAGTTTATCGACCGTGTTTTATACAAAATTTTATGCATTTTTGAATAAATTAACACAAAATCTTAAAAATTCTTCGAATTTCTGCAAATTTCTATTGCGGGCTTTATGATAAACCACAAGAAAACGTAGTTCATAAGTTCTCCGATATGTGGCTTATTTTTAAAAAACACTAACAAAACACATTTAAGCCACGCCCTTCAAAACTGACGACCATATAAATTTAATGGTTTTTTATACGGAGGTCACACTTTAATAATAAAGAAAAAGCACACGTGCTTTAAAGAATTCTTTATAACACTTGTGCTATAATAACGAATTTGACAGAGCAAAATTGAGTGTCATAATATCAACAAAAATGCATAAATTAATTAAATATAATTATTGAAAAACTAAAATTGAAATACCTTTCCCATATCGTGAATTAATCCAACTAGATGAAGCCAATCCAATTCAGGATACTCTGCTCTCGCTCGTTCAGCTGTTTGGAAGGCGTGAACTATGTTGGGCAAATCGATATCGGGATCTGGAAACAAATGAATAATTATAATTATATAATATTCGAAAAAGAAATTTGAATAAAATTACAATACGAGTAATTATCAAAATTAAATTCCGATATAGTTTAAAATTATTATTTATCAAGAAAATTAACGTTAATATTAATTGAATTTCTTGTATAATTATAATGTAAACAACCTATACAGGTCCCAAAATTGAAAAAAAAATAATTAAAATGTACCTGATTCATCGATTAAATCGTTCAACTTTTCCAGGGCTTCCCTGATTGTGGCCTGAAATAAATCTAATACATTATTCATTCTGAAATTTCAACCTTTGGTCGAGACCAACCCGGAATTTGGAAAAGGTCAGCCATTCCTGGTGTCGACCTGAAACGGAATCCAGACGAAAAAAAATTAATCCAATTCTAGGAACATGGTCCTCACACAATCTCCCCAGCGATAACCCCATTTCATTTTGCATTGATTTGGGCTTATCTCTTTCACCATGATATTCCACAAATCCACATTTTTAGGCATCACTCCAATTTGGGGATATTTTATTCATTTTTTCCCTAATTTTTACCTTTAACAAAGTCAACGGTTTGATAAGTGTGCATTTTCTTGTAAGTTTGTCGAACTCTTTCCTTTAAAGGATCATTCTCATCGATCGAATAATCCCTGAACTTGCTCGCACTTTTGTCCACAAACTCCGGTTCTGGCCTCAGCAGTTCTGAGGGGTCAATCATATTCGGGTTCTAAAAAAACATAATCCATTTTAGGGTATTTTTCAATTGTTTTTCACTGCTAATTTTCACCTCCACTAAAATCCTCATCTTTGCACTGTTTCAATTGCTCTCGATCGTCACTGGAAGACAATTTAACACTGACTGACTCTGATAACTCACGGAGAACTTATATTATGGCAAATTTCATTCATTCCGCTACTACAAACACTTATCAGCCGACCTCTCCTCACGTTTCACGTCCAAATGGTTAATTATCAATTTTTTTCTACTGCTCACATTTATTTTAATAAAAACTAAGATAGCTAATCTTCTAACGGATTCCTCTTAATTTGACTCAGCTGAATCATCATCTTCTAATTATCGGTGGGCTTGTCACGAAAAATGTATAAATTCTGGTAATCTTTCAATAAGTGAACAAAACATGAAGATAATTTATAGACGTGCGTAATATATTTGCCGCATTTTTTTTCTAATATACGTTAAAATAAATAAATTTGCAATTAAAATACGCAAATAGTTATGGATTAATTGATAAGAATGTATAATATAAATTAACAAATCTACATATTTAATAAAACATTTTAGGATTTAAATTAGGTTTTTATAATTTGTATAATGGAACTGAATTTTTACGGCGGGAACTTATTTTATAGTATGTAATTAATAGCAAGTCCAAATTATAGAATGCTGAGGTGTATAATTTATATTCCAATT
>JXOV01011628.1:460-21824 GCA_001014945.1 Clogmia albipunctata
ATTTTTGAATAAAATTGTATATAATTTTTAAAAATAATACCAAAAGCACTCAAAATTCAACATTCTAATAATTTACAATAGATTTGTTGAAATAATTGTACCATATATTGCGCAGATTGCACTTCAAAATAAATAAAATAGCAAATTTTTATAGGGTTCATCCGTGTTTCGATATTAAAAGTGATATAATTCAATTTTTTTATTTAAAATATAGCTAACACATATAAATTTAGGGAAGGCACTTAGTTAATCTATTATAATTTTTAAAAAATCTCACAATTTTTGTCGGTTTCAATAGTACAATCGAACCTGTTGTAAATTAACTCAATGATCAAATGACGTAATGGATGATGTGGTTTATAAAGCTGTTGATAAAAGTACTAATAATTGTAATTAATCGATTTTTTAATTCTTTTTATTAATTTTAAAAGTAGTTACAATTAAACATAAACAAATTTTAAATATCACAATATAAAAATTATTTTATCCACAGTAATAGAAACCACGCTATCCAATACGTCATTTGATCATAGAGTTCATTTACAAAATGTTCGATTGTACTACTAAAACCGACAAAAATGTTGATATTTTCTTTACAATATAATAGTTGAACTAAGTGGCTATCTCAATTTTATATTTATTAGCTATATTTCAAATAAAAAATTAAAATTTTAGCACTTTTAATTTTGAAAAGCTGGAGAAAGTTTCAAAAATTGATAATTTATTGATTTTTAGCACTAACTGTGCAACTAATTATACAAATTTTTAAATAAATCTATTGTAAATTATCGTAATTTTGATTATTGAGTGCTTTTGGTATTATTTTTAAAAATTATATACAATTTTATTCAAAAATGCTTGAAGCCCAGTTTTTCCCCATATTTGTCAATAAAAGTATTATTTTATATAAAATTAATACTGTTTTAAAGCCATTTAATTCAAAAGGAATATAATATCAATAGTATCTATTACTTAAAACCCGAAAAAAGCAACAGTATTCCACCAAAAACTGGAGTGTATTCAACTTTCTGCAACGTTTTTACAGGGGCAAAAATGGCGCCGCGCTGATTTTTGTTTTCTAGAAGTAGATGTAAAGAATCTAATTCCAATATTTTTTTATACTTATACTCTCAATGAACCCCTTAACTCTATTGCCAAAGGAATTTTTGAAATTATTAAAAATACCTGANGTATTCAACTTTCTGCAACGTTTTTACAGGGGCAAAAATGGCGCCGCGCTGATTTTTGTTTTCTAGAAGTAGATGTAAAGAATCTAATTCCAATATTTTTTTATACTTATACTCTCAATGAACCCTTTAACTTTATTACCAAAGGATTTTTTTAAATTATGGAAAATACCATAGATATTGATGGTTGAATTCAATCAAATGACTGTATTCAACTTCGTGCAACGGAGTGTATAACACAAATAATAAAATGAACAGTTCACACATGAATAACATACAGATTTTTTAAAATTCTAAACCATCCTTTTTATGAATTTTCCTATGGTTTTCACTATGGATTTAAATATGTTATTTTAGGATAACTGTTAATGTTTGTTCATTATTTTATAAATAACAAATCATTAACAATATAAATTAATTCGTAACAATAGAATTGTTTATAAATAAAATAACTAATAATATAGAATGTTTATCATTTCAAATTATAATTTAAAACAAACCCATTTCGACTCTCACGCTGACATTGTCATATCAGTTGTGCTGCGCCGGCTAGAAACGCAGCATGCTAAATTCATACGAAACTGGCGGTTTTAAATGTATTGACTCACTTTGACAAGTGAATTAAATTTAAAATGGAAATTTTTTCTTTAAAATACGTTTTAAACAGGATTCGGAAGATTTTTGCATTAGTATTGGTTTCGTGCATAAATATAATTTTAATATTATTATTTCTTTACGTTGTTTTTCTACAGGGTTTAGCACTATTATATTGCTCCTTTACACAGATGCTTAAATAACTAGCATTTGTCCTAACCTATTCCATCCTATTCCTTTTGACATATAATAGACATTTGCTAGCAAGTAATTAGTAGTAAACAAATGGTGTTTAGTCCTTATGATGGGTCTGAATCTGGGATGAAGTACAGGAAATCCGTTCTATAACCCTTACCTCTTTCCGTATTCCATCATTCCTGATTTAATTCATACTAACCTTAAACCTCTCCCGTAAAGTGGCTTAGACCTATACTGCCCTAGTGTGCGGTGCCGAATGGTGAGCCCAATAAACACTTTTATCCTATCCCTATAGCATTTAACACATCAAAATAATTTTTCCCAATTTTGATATAAAAAGTACTTGTTTTCATTAATTTATGCTTCAATAAAAAGTGAAACTTATCTTAGTTTTCTTAGAAACATAATAATCATCACGGCTTGGAAAATTGAATGAATACAGGCATGAATAAAGTAATATAAAAATGAAAATATACAACTCCATTCACAAATAAATCTAATCATTCGACTTCTTATTCTAGTCTGAAGAATGAAACATCAAAAGTTTTCATTAAATGTTATGTTTATATTTTTTAAAACCACAAAAAGCCCCCAGAGTATCAAAGAAATGTTTCCTATATAAATATTTAATTAGTTTTTGTGCTGTTTTACAAATGAAAATTGGGAAAAATAGCATTCGTTTCTCGACGTTTAATTCAGTTTTCTCGAAGGAAGCTATTCGCGTCGTCGACTTCGTCTCCTAGCGGAAACAGCCTTCCTTCTTGAAAACCGAAACTTAAACCGTCTTGAAACGAAAATAACTATTTATTATTTAAGAAACTACATATTTAACGATAGGATGATAGGAAGGGAGAGCAAGCGCGATTTACGTGGAGGGGCGTATGGCTGTCAACCACACAACTATTGACACATTTTTCGTGTATCTGGACAATGATAAACATTTAAATTAATTTGACTAAATATACAAAAAAAAAATCAATGTAATACCGACTTTGTTCCAAAATTGACTGGTTTTGCTGATGATTCTTCGAAATTTAGCTCAAATGTGTAAACACAAGATGTGACAATTTAGACAAGACGGAAGTTAGGACGGCGAGTCTCAAGACTTTTACATAAAATTATTGTATTTAAATGCTTATTAAATATAGTTTATTAAATAATATAATCTGTTTTATAATAAATTTATTTTCATATTACAGCAAGTTATGCGATTCGCTGAAATATCGCAAGATGTACAGATAAGTCGACCAGTGCCAAGAAAACTAGATCTTGGGCTCACTCCTGGGCGTAGGAAGTTCAACCACTTTTACAAGGAAGCTTTGGAGAATTTGGAAGAGAAAGATCGGGATGAGGCTAGGCGAATGGACATTGATTTCAGTTTAGTGTACAACCTAGGACCCCAATTCCCGGCAATGCGCTTCAAATCGGAAGAAGCTGATAGTTTCGTCAAGTCACTGTCCGATTTCCTGACAAACCGCATCCAGAAGCGACGAACTCTGGTCAACGACTTGTATGCGAAACGTGAGTACATTTTTTTTAGCTTTGGTGTTTTAAAATACTTGAAACTGTTTTAGTTTTCGTTTATTTAAATTTTTTATTGGCAAAATTTTTAGTAAAGATTTATTTTATGCGATTTAATTCGCATGTGGCAAAGTAATACTTTGCACCCTAGGGCGGTAAAATTCGAACTTTGCCAGTGTAATTTAATACATAATTCTTATTGTTATATATGTTTAACACTTAAACTAACAAATGCAGTTTATCGATTGAATTCAATAATATTATAAAATTATTTTAAAAAATATGACAATTTCAAATTCACGAATTTTATTTTCTAAATTGTACATTTTTATCCGAACTTTAAATATCATCATGGAGTTATTTTTTAAAATCGGTTTTTCTTGTATTTGAACAAGATTTAAAAAAATATGTCATTCAATGTAATAGTATATTTCGATACAAGTGGTGAAATAGAGGTTATTTACCATATTATACTGAAATGACCTACCTATTTCACATGGGTACTAAACGCTATTTTGTGTAATTCTGAAAAAAATACCAATTAATCGATATTTAAAAATAATAACCGTTCGCAGTGGTTTTTTTAAATTGTGAAACAAGGAAGACACAGTGTGTTTATTAGAGTGAGATGGGAATACTAATAACGAAATGGTTTTGACAATAATATGTATTTTCATTAAATTGGTGAATTTTGAAATATTACCCAAGTGTGTTGTAAAGTAAATCGTTACAGAATCAATTTGCGTTAAAAACAGGCTACTTTTCAATACGGAATTGTACAAAATCGGTTTTTAATCAGAAACAATGAAAAACTCAAATCTGATGCTCGTTTTTCACATTTATTTCCTCGTTAATTTGTACCAAAAATAACTTTTATGCATTTTTCTTGTTTAAAATTGATATTATGACACTCAAATTTGTTCCGTAAAAGTCATTTTTATAGCACAAGTGCTTTAAAGAATTCTTTTGTATTATTGCATAAAGTTTTGTATAAAACACGGTCAATAAGCATTATTAAACACAATGGCCTGTTTTAGTACTCGTTACGCTGGTGGCTTCAAAACCGCTAGTGTTTAAAAATGTCTTATCGATCTAGTTGTATAAATAACCATAAATATTCATCATCTATTAAGTTTAATTATCTGTCTCATGGCCGATGTGGTAACGCAACCGGCTGCCTCTTCGGTGTCAAGGGTTCGATCCCTGGGCGGCTAGGATTGACTGGGTCTTTTTTCAACTGGTCTAGGTGCTATTAATTGACTAATAATACACTGAAAACAAATAGTCACCGAAATGTCGAAAACTCGTTGGTTGAGGTTGAGATCCCCCCATGTTCCTTAAAGGAATTGAAAGGGAATTTTTTTTTTATTAAGTTCAATTACTTTAAAAACCCACATTTTCAAAAATTGAGTAAATCGCTTTATTCAATTTAAAAATTAGGATTACATTTAAATTTCTTTCATAGCTTCTCTGTATTGAGCAGCTTCTTTGGCCATATCCTCCAAAGAGCGCCTCTCTTCTGGGTTATTATCTTTATCGTGTTTATTTAAAGCGGTGTAAATCTCGTCGTTATTTATGAAATCGTTTTTGTGGCGAGGCATAACGTGGCAGTGGACATGTTGGACAGTCTGACCAGCATCGGCGCCGTCCTGGACAGTGACTGTTAAAGACGTTGCTTCATGCACTTTCTCAAGCATTCTTTGCACTTTCATCACAGTTGAAAAGAAGTCAATTGATTCCGGTTCCGTGAGGTCTGATAATCTTTTCGCAACTCTTTTCGTGGCAACCAAAGAGTCTGAAATGAGAATTATTATATTTTAAAATATTTACTGATATTGGCTTCATTTTTACTCACGTCCCGGAACGACACAACGGATATTTGTAAATGCGTAACAGTGAGTGGATTCGTGGAAGACGGTTGATCTGGGAATTTCATGTCCTCCAAAATCAAAGGAATCAATCTCTTTTTCGCCTGTTTCCATTGAAAGGCAATTTAAATTATAAACAGAATCACATCGGTGGTTAAAACAAGGCATATTCCTTCGCACTTCCTCCACTTTGTCTAAATTTATATCGGCAATCACAAATGACTCGGGTTCGTCTTCTTTGGTTTCAGCTAGGATTTTCCCCCAAGGATCGACAACCTAAAATATACAAAATTTAATTTTTGATCAATGAATGTCTATTTTTACTTTCAAACTCTTAGTGCACTAGTCGTTTAAAGAAATCGGTATTGTTTTTATTATTATTAAAATATGACTTCGGTGATCAGTTTTCATTAATAGTTATTTATAGAACTAGGTCGCACACAGGCCTTCTTTAAAACGCTCCTCTAGTGTTTAATTATGCTTATCGACCGTGTTTTATTCAAAGTTTTATACATGTTTAAAAATAAATCATACATTATAAATTAAATCGTCCATTAATACAGTATGAAAGTGACGCCCGTTATAACTTGTTGGATTTCTTTCACAGAGGTCACACTTTAGTAATAAAGAAAAAGGACCATTACTCTAAAAACGTCTTTAACAGAAGAAATTTTAGCGTCATAATATCAATTTTATATAACAAAAATGCATAAAATAATAGTTGTTTCGAAATTAACCGCACATTTTAATAAAAAAAGACTGATCTTTATTACAAGCACGTTATTGTGCAAGAAACAAACAAAACGAAGAAATCATCTTTGTCAATGCATAATTAAGAAAAAGAGAAACGGAATAAAAATGCCCTGAACTGGGTTGAGAAGTCAATGTTTGAAATAAATCATTTGTTTTTAGGTTTTTGGTTAATTTTTTAAAAATTGCATAAAACTTTTTATAAAATACGATCGATAAATTATTAAAGACAAGATTTTTCTAACAAATACTCACTATATCTGTAATTTATTAGTTATTTGTTCTACAAGGGTGTAAAGTCAATTCCGAATTAAAAAACAGGACTACACCATGACATAACGTTTTTTGCAGATTTTTTTTTACAATTTCACATTAAATTTCATTATTTACAAGGAAAATTTAAAAATTGATGTTTCACAAATGTTTCAAGTGAAATCTTAAATTGTAATATTACCGTTACCGGTTAGAATTCAAACTAATAGAGTTTGTTTCCACTTAACTTTTTGGTCATAAGGCAAATGCCTATTCTATTGAGGGATGGAGCATTTGTTTGCTTTAATTAATGTGAAATAAATTTCCATTTAAAGCAATATAACGCTATTACTATCATCTACTTACATTACAGTTAAGCAGCCTTATTTNATTACCGTTACCGGTTAGAATTCAAACTAATAGAGTTTGTTTCCACTTAACTTTTTGGTCATAAGGCAAATGCCTATTCTATTGAGGGATGGAGCATTTGTTTGCTTTAATTAATGTGAAATAAATTTCCATTTAAAGCAATATAACGCTATTACTATCATCTACTTACATTACAGTTAAGCAGCCTTATTTCTGATATCTACGTAATGTGCCAAAAATCGAACAAAAATAGCCAAATTATTTGCAGATGGCTGTTGAGACGGTAAATATTAAAATTTTAAAATAGGAAACGCTTATTAATTTGCAACATAATCACGGTCCTATGGCATAGCCGAGACCAATATTGTGTAGTTTAAAGGCAACAATGGTAACCAAATTTTGACCTTAAGACAAATTTGTTGGATAGTTTATGACATTTTTTTTCACAGAGTGTAATAAAGTGAAACATTACGAAACAGAAATACACACCGAAAAGCGTATGTTTCGATACAGGAGTGCAAAAAATTATTTGTTTAACAACGCTTATCGATCTACTTGTATAATGAACTATTAAACCCATAAAATTATACAATAAATGTTTGTAAAATTCTATAACACAGAATTATATAATGGAAATAATGCATATGAGACAATCTTATCAGTTTTTAATTTATAATCATTCCGTTATCTACTGGAAAATAGAATTTGTTCAGAGATTTCTCGAGCAAGCGTCATTTATGGCATTTATTTTTTTTTTTTTTATTAATTAAAATAATATAGAAATTATACTCAACCATTGCATGTCCATAACTTCGTCTCTTTTTATTGTGGTATCCTATTTGGGCAGCTGCAATCACATAACACTGGTTTTCAATAGCCCTACTCCGCAATAAAACCTCCCAATGGGCAATGCCCGTTGTGTAGGCGAATGCCGAGGGATAGGTGAGGATTTGAGCTCCGGATTTCCTCAACAGAATGCTCGCCTCGGGAAATCGCATATCATAGCACTGAAACAGTTTTAAGAATTAGTTTTGAAATTGGATTCTCTGGAAAAGAAGTTAATTATTTACAATTTGTAAACCAAGGGCTCCAATTGGGGTTTGTAGAGGAGCCACGAGATTTTGTCCACCTTTTACAACTTCTGATTCTCGGAATTTAAATTCCGGTGTATCGACGTCAAATAGATGTAGTTTTCTGTATTTGGCCACAATTTCTCCTTGGTCATTGATAACAAAGTGGCAATTGAAGATTTTTGGTTGGTCCAGGATCTTTTCGTGAAGACCTCCAAGGGAGAGCCAAACTTTGTGCTCCTGGGCTAGTTCACAGTATTTTTTCACTATCCTGTCCAATGACTCGGAAAGGTTTAACGTTTCTGCCTTGTTGTTTCCCACAAAATCGCAACATTCCGGCAGAAAAATGAATTTTGCTCCACTTTCGGACGACCTTTTCACTAGATTTTCCACAGATTGCAAATTACTGTCCACGTTATTCGTTGCCTGCATCTGGCAGACGGCGATTTTAGACATTTTTCGGAAGGAAACGTATCGCGGAAGCACCGACTGTAAGAAGGATTTCATACTACCACTTTATGTAATTAGATTTTGTTTTGGAGATTTAATTGAAGTGACATTGGGTTTAATGGTAAACAAAGTGGTGCCAACGTTCAAGGTTAATCAGCCGGGTTTTGAATGTAAAATATTAAATAAATTGAGAGAGACGTCGGCTTAAAGGGAAAATGTAATTTATAGTAATTACGTTTTACATCACCTGGGCGATTTTTTGAATTTTTATGAGTGTTTTAAATGGAGATTGAATGAAATGTTGAGAAACATTGATTGTCTTTAAGCGACCTCCGTGTCGGATTATGGAACCTCAGTTGTCAAAATATCAATCGACAAGTTATCTTATTTGTTCCTCCTCTTATATAATTAACGTTCAACTTATTTAAGAAAATAACAGTTTTTGAGTAGCTTGACTTAAAAATGTCGCGATTAGGGAAGAAACTGGTGGATAACTTGAAGAGTAAGGAGTTTCGGGACTATTTAATGAGGTAATTCATTGAGAAAAGTGGGAAATTAATTAAAAATGAAGTGTTTGTAAATAATTCTATATTTATAGCACCCATTTTTGGGGGCCAGTAGCGAACTGGGGTATCCCAATTGCGGCTCTGGCTGATATTAAAAAGGACCCGAAGATTATTAGTGGTAAAATGACGACAGGTAATTGACGAAATCACGGTTTTTGAAGGGCATTTTAATCAAATTGGGACCAATTTCAGCTCTCTGTTTATATTCGTTGATTTTTATGCGTTTCGCCTGGAAGGTCCAGCCCCGGAATCTCTTGCTGTTTGCCTGTCACATAACGAATTTCACGGCACAGGGTGTCCAGGGGGGCAGATTCGTGAACTATAATTATTTAGGCGGCAATAAAAAGACGGAAACTCAAGAAACCAAAGCGGAAAAATGAAACTTGTTACAGGAAAGACTTTACTCTCAGTAGACAGCACAATTTTTATTGAAGGTTTTATAAAAATGAAATTATATACTCCCCCCACCCACGATGAATTTAAAATTCCATTTTTTTTGTAAATATTCGAATTTGATGTTTTTGTACCGATAGGAAATAAAAGTGTTTCGAGCATTTTCTTCCAAGGAAAAAAGTGCCCTAGCCCAGTGAAATGGTTGTTTTACTCTTAATTTCAAGGTGATGAATTTTAAGTTTTACAGTATTTAATCTGTAATTATAATTATATAATATTATAATTTAATTTTCAATTATCTTCATTATCAATTTTATACCTGCTTTCCTTTCGTCTATAGAGACTTTTGTGTTGCTCATAACTTTTTAAACCGTTAAACCCTAATTATTCTAATCATGCCATTACAATTACTTTGTATTATAATATAGAAACGTTTATGGGTATTAGTAAATTGGATTTTTGCCTCGATTCCGCTTTAAACTGGAAATTTTAGTTACATAAATTATGTTGTAGTTGTAATTAAAATAATAATATATAATTTCACTTGAAAATAATCTTTTTGGCGCTCTTATCTTGGATCTTTGTTTTTGACTGATTATTATATTTAGATAGATTAAAAAAATCAATCTTATAAAAAGTTTATTGAAATTATAGGTACTAATCGAGATTTAATATGATCTTTCTAAAACAATTTCTATAAAATTGATCTTTTGGCTTCGATTATGTAATACTTGGAACTGATTTATACTATTAATTTGTTTAATGTTATTTAAAACTTATTTTATACTTGAATTTAATTTATTTACGTAGGCTTGACCTATTCCCAGGAGGTCCCGGGCTCAAATCCCAGTCATTGTTACTAGGCTACGAATTTCCTAATAACTTCTTTTTCTTTTCTACTTTCGTTTAAAATTCTGTATTTGAAAAATTCTCTATTTTAAACTGTCCCCATCGAGTTTCAATCTTATTGTGCAAGAGACTGGGAGAGACCATAAAAAATAGTAGTAAAAATATGTTAAAATAGTTAAGTTAGATACATAAATTTAGTTATAAGACATATGTAAATAATAATTGTATATTTTTTTAAATAGACACATATGGCCTAACGGCTATTGTCTTTAAATAAGAAAAAATTGAATATGAAATAAACATTCATTGATTTATTTTAAAAAGTAGAGGAAATATGTACAAAATGACATAGGGGTTGTTTTTGGATTTTGGTGATTTTAACTCGCATCTGACTGGGATATCATGTGATACAAACGACTTTCGCTTTCCTGCCAAAATTTGAATGCATTCATTCAATTCATCTAGGTGTCAGAGCCCTCAGTAGTTATTCCAGCGTAACGAATTTTTATTTGCATTCAGTTTAATTAAGAACATTGTAAGTTTTTCACTAAATTACATATCCTGGTTTTTATTTAATCCCGTTAGGATTGCTGCCTTTAGATATGATTTCCTAGAAATAAAATCTTATTTATATTCATTTTTTTTTTTTCAAAACGTCTTATGCTCAAATGACATACCTCTCGTTTTGTCTGTAAGTGGCGTTTATTTAATTAAGCCGTACATATTTTGACCATAGAAAGCCAATATTTTCAGAAATTATAAGCACTCAACATTCGTCCTGGAGACAAAGCGATATCAAAGGCGAAATTTTGTTAATATTTTTCATTATAATGAAGATTCACGATCTTTTTTTCAATATCTAGACCCGGAGGAGGTTGGTAAATTGTTGGCATTGGGCTCACACTTCTTGAACTTGCGCTCCTAGACGAACAGAGTATTTTATATGAGAAATTATACCAATAATTACATCGAATTTAACCTGTATGTCATTTTGTCCATACAATTATACAAAACGGATTCGCCAATTTCTGTTTAAAGCTATTGAATTTATTTTCTGCTTATTGTTTGCAACAATTGGATATTGATTTTAATAAATAGATAATCATACATGATTACTGTATAATATGGCGTTGTTGTGTAACACCTATAAAGAATTATGATCCAAAACCAAAACAGTATGTCATTCTGTACATACTTCTCCTACAGAAAAACCAATTTTCGATGTAAAAATATTATTTGAAATCTGGCAATGAGTTAATCACTCAATTCAATTAACGAGACACAGACAGCTTGCGTAAAAAGTGTCCTATGTTCCTGTAATGGAATGGAAAGGAGCGACAATTTTTTAAAAAAATATTGAACTAAAATTTTAATGATATTAATTATTTATCAAATTCAATTACAGAAAATAACTTCAGAAAACAATTGGTGGAGTTGGACAATTCTCAGAAGAAGTTGAACTCGGAAAATCAGGCCAAGTCAGCGGTGTTGTCTAGAGAGCGGGAGAAAATTCAGGCGTTGGAGAGCAGGGTTATTACTTATGAGAACTCGATTGATGATCTGAATAGGAGGTTACGGGATCAGAACGAGACAATATGCCGGCTCCAGGAGGAGTTGAATCAGAAAAAGTATTTACTGAATCAAAAGGAGATGGAAAAGGAGAAGCAACGACAGAAGTATACCACGAAAATTGCCGTGGAGAATGAGAAAATGAGCAGAGAGTTGGAGCTGAAGCTGAGGGAGCAGAAGAGCAAGTTGAAGGATCAGATGAGGCTTAAGGATGCCAAATTGAAGCAGATGAAGGACATTTTGAATGCTGAAAATATCGACAGAAACACAGGACCCATTTTAAGAAGCCAGGATGCGGAATTCCATGGACCCACTCCGTCCCATGCGCAGCCAACCAGTGTCTATCACACACCAAGGCCTAAGGTAATAATAGATTAGAATAGTTTATTAATTATTTGATTTTTTTACTTTAATATTTTTGCACTGGTTAATTAATTTTTATTTCTATATCTTTCTCAATAGTATTTTATCTACCCTAAACAATTAATTGCTTAGATCTTATCTAATAAATGTACAAGGTCATTGGCACACTTACTTTCTTATCAATATTTTCTTATCCGAGAAATCGGTTTAAAGTATAAAGTTCTATTTAATTGCTCAATTTTCGTCCATGTACAAATTAATTGTTGAATTAACAAATGTGTTAAAAACATAATTCAATTTTCACGTCTATTTATTAGGTGTTAATTAAAGTGACAAATAAAAAGTGTTGTTAGAGTGTTCGCTATAATACACAAAAATTTTGGTTAGATAATTAATTAAGAAAATACGAGTTTATAGTAATTAAGCCAATGCCTATTTTTACATTATTCACACCTCCATACATTTTCTTCTTTATCAAGTTAAATTTAAAATATTTGGCCCCGCCATGAAGAAAAACGGCAAAATTTAACTGGAATTATATTTTTACATGGTACAAATACTAATACACAAATCAAAAGTTTAAAATTAAAATTTTGTTTAAACTCAAAATTTAAAAAAGGGTTCACTAAAAATTCTGATAACTATCATTATTTTATTAAGGACACATTTTCCGCATCCTGTTTCAATCATATTTTAAGGACAAAATTTCAATTTGAAAATCAAGTGATCTTTTAAGACGACATTTTGTTGTAAATAAATGTATACAAATTGTCAATTATGTTAATGAAGCAAGTTGGTTACTAAGATTGACTTTGAATTGGACTATGAAATTTGTATGAAGTTTCCATTTACAAAATCATTTAAAAATAATGGCCGAAAAGAAGAATAGGTGATATGAGGACTTGACTGATTAGTATGAAACAAGCCCAATTGTTTCTTTTTCATAGCGAGGGCTTATTATTTATGTTCTTTCTGTAACGAATAAATGTTTTTGTATTTAGCACGTACGTAGAAAAAATAGGTTTTTGACATTGCTTAGATTTTTATATTCTTGTCGCTTTATCATCACACTAGTGAATGTTTTAAATTTTTATATCACAAGTCAAAAAAAGAAAGTCATAGTCTACGAATAAATTTTGTCTCATTGTCAATATGTCATTGTGTTCCATAAACTACACCTTTTATTGATCTAGAAGGTGTAGTATTGGCAAAATCAAGGCAAAATTTTGTCCTATTCCTAGTAGCCTAATAATGAAAATAAATTTTGACATTTTTCATGTCTATAATAAAGTAGACTATGATTTATTAATCAATTTAAATTTGTTGACATTAAATGACAAAAAGTAAAGTTCTTCTTAAATGTTGATTATGGCTTCTAAATGCGGTTTAAACGATAAGTGCTGTCACGGACATATCAGTGATACAGTGCAAGGTCGTCGTAATATTTTGAAAAATTTAGACCAAAAGTTCTATTCGCTTGACAACTACTTCCCTCAATTGTATGTGTTTAGACCTTAATTTAGTATTGTCTTATTCTTTATTTAATATTTCGCGGAAAAACAGTTAATACATATGCGAATTGTATAAGATTTTGTAAAAAACTGGTTGGAAAAATACACGATTACACACTCGCATCTATTAGAGAACTAATTTCATTCTACTCCAGTTTAATTATGGTTCATTTTTCTCACACGTTGTTTAAATAACTATTATCCAACCCCTGATTAACCCACGTTCAATGTTATCCAAGACATTAGTCTTATTTGCGGGTTTCTATTTTTTGTACTCGGATTATAAAGATAAAGCCGATTCCATATATGAAAGAGCTTGTGCCACCTCTTCAGTTACTATTAAAACACATGTAAATGTTTTGTACTCCGTTGGTTTTTTCTCCTTTCAATTCCTGATAGGAACATGGGGAGTTTGAACCTCAACCAACTTGTAAACGGATCCAATCAGTCCGACCTGCCCAGGAGTTGATCCAAGATCCCTTCTAATATTACTAAGGATAAACGAGATTCTACTGCATTTAAAAAAATATTTCCTACGCGGGTGTAAAATCTGTTTCTTAACTCGGAAACGATGAACACTCGCCTTGCAGCTCGTACTTCAAACTCTTTTCCTCGTTAAAAAACAGCAGATTTTACACCTTTGAAGTACAAATAACTTTTATAATCTTTAGATTTTTCTTAAAAATTAAATCTAATTGAAAATAAAATATTTTGGAATGTTTGTTGGGTTTTAAATTATTAATTTCTACTTTTTCAGGGTGGAGTGGCTGTTGCAAACCCTAGACATCGTCGCTCGAAATCGGCAGGTGAGAAATGGTTGGCCCACACTGCAGCACAGCCGGTGCCATTGGGAACAGTATTCCAGCCATATTTGCCCAATCGGAAGTCGGTCACTAAATTGACTGAAATGAAGGATGTGGCCAATGCGAAGACGTCCAAGTACTGCCTGATTTCGCAGACGGCGGACACCGACGGGGAGCTGGAGACGCGTCTTTTCAAGGGCGACATCATCCCGACGATGACGGGCGGCGCCCAGGTCGTTCTGAATGACGTAGAGTGCCTGAAGCAGTCCTCGCCAATCGCACCGTCGCCGGGCAGGAAGAGGTCCAGCGCGGATCGAGGCAACCACGAACTGACCCAGCCCGAGGTGGCGGCGCGCTGCAGTATTGGAATCGAAGGCCACTACAACAAGAAGCCCAGAATCTGAGCCATCGTGGACCCTCTTAAGAAGAATATACTTAACCAATTTATGTATTTCTATTATTAATATTGTCTGTATTTGATTGTTCTTATTATTATTTAACCGAAACGATACTACAAGCTATTAAAGAAGGCGTTTTGCTGAATTCTCTGTAGGCGACTGTTTTGATATTTATTTTTAGTTTTGTATTTTGGGGAAATTGCTTGTTTTTCGTCTCCGCTATAATTAAGATGCAGAAAACCGTTAGAATGCAACCGACGAGAAACAGAATTTGTTGGTTAATAATATTGAAATAACGAAAATTCTATGGAATTATTACTATTTCTGGTGGAAGGGTTTAAAATCTAAATTTTTGGTGAGAAAAATTTGTACTGTGTAAGAAATTGATTTGAAGGCAATTTTTTTTTCTAATTGAAAATTGGACTTTACACTAGATTGAATCACTCATTTTAAAAGGTTTTGCTTTTGTAACAAATGAATCCAAAATTTTGTATGTTATGTGGTTGAGATTGAAGAGAGATGGATAGAGATCGAGAGAATGAGAGCATTTTTATGATTTGTAACCACGCAAGAATAAATTCGTTGACTGTTAGTGAATATGCGTGTTTAACGGTATTTGAAATGGAACGTCAATTCCGCCACAGGTAATAATTTCCATATAATTTTATTTCTAGTGAAAGTTCTACTTTATAGAACACCAATTTAAAAAAAATAATATTGATAAGAGACTTTGAGTTCATTTCTAAAAATTGAAAAATTTCCGGTTTTCTAATTTGTGGGGACATAAAAAAACGATAAGAAAGTTAATTTTCGAAAGTTTAGAATTTATGGCCGTTACTAACTGACCTGATTTAAATCTGACAGCGCGCCATCACAATAGTCGTCATTGAAAGGGGTTCTATTGAAGAAGATTGTCAATTTGAATTTCTCAGAAAACGAGGAATAAATACTTTTAAATAGTGATTGATGGCATTTCATTTATCGAACAACCTAATTCCCTTCTGACACGCGCATCCAGAAAAAAATTGTACTTGAAAAAGGGGAATGAGGAAATTTCAATTAAAACGTTTTCACAAAAAGTGAATTTCGGTAAAACACAACCCAACAAAAGGTATTAAAGGCGTAAAAATCTTTATGTAAGTTGGCAACTTTTGCAATTATATTAAACTAATATTACGTTTTTAACTTTAGTTGTAGCGAATGTCGATTGAGAAGAAATAAAGCCATCATCATCACAATACAATGGCTGGTAATTCTCGTCGTCGCAAAAAGAATTCCAAAAAAATAAAGGTTAAGTCAAGAAGAACATTGAAAAGAAGCAAAAAAGTGTTGACAATTAGTGATTTAAATGATGATTGTTTAATTCTAATATTCCAAACATTACCAAATGCCGATCTACTAAATGTGGCACAAACATCATCACGATTCAAGCAACTTGCAAAGTTTGTTTTTCCGAAATTTTGGTTCTATCCGAGTGATGTCAGGAAAATTTATGATATGTATTCCGATTTGGAAGCAAATGCTATTATGGAGAGCATTCGAAAGTTAGAAATAAAGACATTTCCAAAACCAGACGAAAAGTGGCCGCAGTTGATAAAAAAAATCAGCAACAATTGCACAAAACTCCAGAAACTGATCCTTCATGACAGATTTTTGGAATATGCTGATCGGGATGTAATAATTAAATTGTGCCAAAATATAACAATTCTTCATTTAGATTGGGAAAATAAGGAGGATAGTTTTATAAAAGAAATTCTTTTGAAAAACAACGGACAATTAAAAGAACTTACAATTCATTGTAGCTCTATTTCTGGTGCAACAACTTTTTTTGGAGGATATAAGGAATTTGGAACAACTATACTTGGATTATCCATCAACTTTATTTAATCAAAATTCGGTGATTGAGTTTCTGGACAATAATTGTGATTCTTTGGAGTTTTTTTAAATTCGCACAAAAAGACCACTTTTTAATGAGACAATCATTTCTAAAATTGTTTCCAAACTCCATAACTTAAAAACAATTTGTATTTATCATCATGAAAATGAAATTGATATTTCACCAATTGCAAGGATGTCGACCTTAAAACGAGTTGAAGTGACATTCCATAGCATTCATTCCCAAGCTATCAAAACATTTCTTGACGATTTAGCAAAAACCAACGTTGTGGAATCACTTTACATTGAGATGCGATGGTCTGAAATTGTAGGACCAACCAGGAAAATGAACAGTCTAAAGGACCTCACATTAGATCCATGGGGAGAAGATGATGATTTGATAAATTTTCATTTTGAAAATTTTCCAGAACTAGAAGAGCTGTCGATTTCTTTGCTAGAACCTAAAATGATCGTTGATACGATAAAGAATATATTACTAAATCTTCCAAAATTAAAAGCCTTGGATCTGATGAACTTCGACTGTTTGAAGAAAATCCATTGCCTGGTTTTAGAACAATTCTTAGCCGAACAAAATCGAAGTCTCATTTTGAGAGTCTCTGACTATATTTTTGATAAAGTAATGGTAAGTACAATTTGTAATGTATGCAATTAAATTAACTTCATCTCATTTTCATTTAATTCCTTAATTAATCTCAAATTTTATTTTAGGACGATCCCGGTGATTTCAAGTTTTTACGAGTTCAAATAAATGGAATATTAATCTTAAAATATTTTCACAACAACTAATGATTATGTTGCGGGAATGTTCTGTATGCACTTAATTCGTGGTTACTTTTCTTCAAATTTTGTCTTGAAATAGTAATTTACCACCTTATTTGAGATTTTTTCTTATGGTTTTGATAGTCTGAACACTGAATTTGAATACAGCAAGCCAGAATAATATTTGTGAAAATGTGACAAATAAATTGGAATGAATATACAGAAAAATTTTGTTTTAAGATAAGGGACATTATTATTATTATACTGACGATTTTTTATTTTGATTTATTATGTTAAAATATATTTTACATTATTCGAAGGTGTAATATTAACATTTCAATCGTCAAAGTAATAATTTCATTTCAACACTCTTTTTGGAAGAAGAATCACTTATTTTCAAAGTAAAAATGACATAATTGTCAAAGGGATGCTTGATTAAATTTTGATTAATATATATGATTGTCATTTCCAATGATTACTAGAAGATGACACAAATGCAAAAATCGCAATTAAAGATTTTTGCTATTATTTTTGCTCAGAATGTAAAATATATCTGATATCCATGCGTTTAGTTTTAGGTCAGGAGATGTGTAACTTTCATGATGAAAATCACAATCTTCCGGACCGGAAAATTTCCATTTTCGAAAAAAATAACTTAGTATCAGACTTCAGGAGTAACTGTGCTTTAGAAATCGATTATTTTCCTATAAAATAAAAATAGAAATCATGTTTAAAATATTTGAAACCCTCTGGGCCATCATCTCCGATTCGACGCTCGGCAGCCGAATTTGGTAAAATCTCATCATGGAATCCAACAGTTAAATTTCACAAATTAGAAAAAATGGTTATTTTGTGGCCGAATTTTATAATCAAATTTGGAAAAAAGCCGTTATTTTCAAATACTTCTTGTTCGCGCATGATTGACCTAGGCTGTCACCCATATGACAAATTATTAAAACCGCCGCCGTCCGTTTCAACGGGTAAAATTGATTTCACGCAGCATTACTATTATTATTCCGTTATTATTATTTTTGAGTTCGTAACGAATCGTGGTCGCGGCCGTTGTGCAAAAAATGTAAACAAAAATTTTGAAATTACGTTAAAAAGAAGAAGTTGAAATTTTTTAAACACTTAAGAATAAGTTAATACAAGTTTTATTCAGAGTTTGTTTTGTTGTTAAGATTGAATAATAATCGAAGATGATTCTTTAAAGTTTGATACAATCTTTAGTTTTTGTGTAAATCGAAAATATCTTTTGCGTTTAAACAGCAAGTAAACAAAGTAGTGCGAAACAAAAAGTTAAGTTGATTATTGAATCAAGGTGTTTACAGTGATTAAAGTTTGCCAATGTTTACTTGATCTCGCAAAATGAATAATGTGGAGTGATTTTTTAATTTAGTTTTCAAATCGTTATAAATAAAGTTATCGTTACATTGTGCAAAAAGAAGATCGGATAAATTAACAAAATGAGTGTCTCTTCACGACATCAGAAATTGGAAACCCAAGTGAGTTTATCGTTTATTTGTGGAATTATGCAGGACAACTTTCCGTTGCCAAGGAAATCAATTGTTATTCAGGTTGCTTGGATGGCTTTAATTTGTGCCTCGCTGCTACCTACTCTGTTTAACTCGTTTATTTTCCTTGTTTAATGAAACACAAACAGTGACAAGATAATTGAACTATTCTTCTTTTCGGTGCTTAATACTCGTCTTTACGAAACTCTACGTACTCATTACCTTTTAAAATTGTCCGAAAATATGATCGAGAGCCCAAACAATGGCTCTTTAAAACCAGAGCTTGTGTGAGAAACATCGCCAATTTTACAACCCAAAGCAAAGCTGTATCACGTCGTTTTCCCACCTTTTCATCAGTCCTCTAATATACAGAGCCAGACGTCCTATTTCTTTCTTTTTTGACCGCAGCCGTCTCGTCGCCTAATTTGAGGGTTCTCTGAAAAGTTGACCAACAAGCAAGCAATTAATGAAAAAAACAAAACTCGAAATTTATCAAGCGTTTTGTTTTTTCAAAGTGTAATTTGAAGGCACTTGCTTTGATTTGGCAATTAATTTTTTTAAATTGAATTAATATGACTCCGCTTATAGTGACCCGGTATTGCACATGGTTTGATTTGATTTCCATAAAAAAATATAAATGAAAATTCTAATAAAGTTTCATACTATTAGTAAAGTTTTCTTATTTGATTTTCACACTAGTGCAAAAGAGTAATTTTTTTACTAGTCCGAAAAAATAATTCCTAGTCTAGGATTTTAAAACCGATATATTTTACATTTTCTCTACCAACTCATAACATTTCGTTAAAACTTTATCTTTAATATTTTTATAGTTCCTTGGAAATGTTAATTTTGACAAGTACATATATTTATAATTTGATGTTTTTGTATTTTAAAGTGTAGATTGTAAAATTTTTATTAAATGTTTTATTCTTCTAAATTTTTCTACTTTGAAGATATTCAAAACCAAAAAATCTTTTCTATTTATTTTTTTAATTCGTATTTCTAATTTATTTTCTTAAACGATTTATATATCCTCTATTATATTAATTTTAATACATATTGATGGTTTAAGACGGAGTGTCATTCCATTCAAACAATGAAGTGACTATCAATAATTCAAGCAATTTGTCAATAAAAAGTATTCCTTTGTAATTATTTATAAAATAACAATTGGTGGTTTCTCTTAACTCTTTAACCTCTCTTAAAAAGTTGAAATTGTTATTGATTTTTATTGCAAAAAGTTTCATACAAACGGAGACTACTTATCAGTCCACCCTTTATGGCTTTCATGAGAATACCCAACTTGTTTTCACAATTATGTATTCACCTGACAAGTTTTTGTTTATAAGATAGTGAATTTGTTTTCTTATCACGGTGTGCCACTTATTTGCATTTTTGACAAACGCACTTAGGAGAAATTATGCATTTGAAAATATCATGGCCGCAAAACACGCAGATAAAAGCGACTATTAATTTCCATATTAAGCTATTAATTTCAGACGCAAGCATGCATTGTTATAGCTTGTTGGTGAGCTGCTCTCTGATAGTGTTGTAGTAGGTAGATCTGAATCACAAATCAGCAGCAGCGAGCCGAGCAGACTCTTCCTTTCATTCTGGTAATTTAAATGGCACAAGCATGAATGACTAATTAAAGAGGAGGCGCTCATTGTCTCTAGAGAAATTGCCGTGGTGGTCTTTTACAATTATGAAGGTGTCTTTTCAAAACAATTAGTCTTCTTACTGTCTGACATCTTCTCTTAATAAAGCAGAGATAAAATCTGATTGTTCCAAAAACGAGATTGTTTAGTTTAGAAGTTGACGCCGAGATTGTTTGGAGGGAAAAGAAAACATTTTGACAACTAACTTTTTGGGGAGATGTTCTCTTTATGAAATATTAAAGACTTAATTAAATTTATCCCTAATTAAATTAATGACTAGGCTCCAGATCCTTTACTTAAATCGTTTCTTTGGAACATAAGTAATATACCGTTAGAACCTACATAAAATTACCTTAATGCTCTGTTTCAAAAACATAAACCAAGTTAATTCTGAAAAGTTTATTTTTAAGCTTATAATTGAAGTTACTTTGGAAATTCTTCAAATTATCGAAAAGATTTATTTAATGTTTCTTGCCAAAAAGTTTGTACACAAGTAATTACTTTCTTTTTGAGGGCAAAGACTATACAAGATGTTATGAAATGGACATTACTTTTGTACTGATGATGCATGTGTATATTATGCAACAATTCATACATGTTATGTATACTCGTATGTACTCGTATGTATTTAACATGAACCTTAAATACAGGGTTCATGTTAAGTCCTTTTAAAGTACAAGTTTTCTTAAAGTATTGCTGATTATTTATTTATATTATTCATAATTAATGAGTTCGTATTTTATGTCCTGATTTACTATATTTGTTAATAATAAGTAATTAGTTTTACTTTACAACCAAAGCCGCTCAACCTTAACTAAGTTATCCA
>JXOV01011635.1:339-25660 GCA_001014945.1 Clogmia albipunctata
AAAGAAACAACATTTTACAATTTTTCTTTCGCTTTCTAACGCAAAACTAAATTCTTGACACATTTTTGAAATCTCGGACATTTACGATTAATTTATCATTTAGAAAAATAACTTTAAAGTTGACTTACACACCCGGGTATGTAGGTACTCGCTGCAGGGTTAAATGTATTTATTTCGATTCTTCAGGAGCAACGTTTTCAAAAGAGTATAAATTATGAAACATTTTATAAATTTGTCTATGTTCTATAATCTTTTAGAAATACCCTAATTTATTGTAGTGAAAATAAATATTCTGTAAGCAATTCTTTTAACTAGTTTTAAAGTCTAAAATATTATAAAAATAACTTTTATCCGTTTACCGGCTATATATTTGAATCTGTTTGGCTTTTTCATAAACGATCACAATAAACGAAGTCAAACATCCATTACAAACTTGATACAAGAGTCAAACGTAAATTTGAATGTGGTCAAATGTATTCGTTAGCAGATGAATTTGAATTTTGCCGCCATATTTGTATATTTTCAAAAAGACTGTAGAAAAGTAGTGTAGTCTTCTACTACAGACTGTTGTAGTAGGTTTTAGATTTAAATTGTCATTATTTGACATTTAATCAGAAGAACAAGAACTAAAAAAATAGTCTTTTTTTTTAATACGTTGTTCCCATTAGTTAACATCGAAACTGTGCTTAGTTATATCTTCTAAACTGTTTTTATGTTTTATAGAAGAAGAAAGTGATTTTTGTAAAAAAATATTGAATATTAAAAATTGTTTCGTCGTGTAATTTTAAGCTGTAAAATGAAAGTGTTGGCCCTTTGCGGCTTTGTCCTGCTGTTCGGTGAGTGATTGATTGAGTAATTGCGAAGAAAAATATCAAAAACATGAAATTACGACTTAATTTTAAAATTTTGCCATTGAACAAAAACAATTTCCTTTTAAATAAAGCAACATATCTTTCGATTTCTCTGTTCAGTTTCCTTTGTTCTGCCCCAATCCCGTCGTCTTATCAAATGGCAAGAACAGAGCCGATAAAAATGAAAACAATAACAACGACTTTGATTAATGGCCAAAAAACAAAAGCTGACTTTCAATTTTCCCCATTTTAGGCAGTGGAGTCTTGGCCAGAAACGTAGGAAGCAGCTCCTGCACATGGGGACCATCATATTGGTGCGAGAATATACCGTAAGTGTCTTTCAATCCCCGGAATTTGGTGACCATTTCTTCCAATCATTTCCATGACTCACTGCGATTCAACTTCCCGCATAAAATTAAATGTGTTTCTCGAACAAGACAACGAATTAGTCACAATTGAGCATATAATCAAGCAGAAACGGCTGCAATTTTCCAATCAAATTCTGCAGGCGCTAAAAATAAGGCGATCGGACAAAGACTTTATTTTTGTTATCATCAGACACAAGCTACGTCCAAAGTCGCCTTTAGCTTGTTTATTTGTTTTTTTTTTCTATTAGAACAACTGGTTACTATGATGTATTCAAGTATTTTACACAAAAGGATCCGGCACCAAATAATAGATACCTAAAATGTTGGCTAAAAATAGCCAAATTGCGATTTTCTCAAGCAATTAAAAGTCAATTGTCCAAAGTGGCAACGAAAAAAATCGAAAACATCATCCACACAGCAATAATTACGGTTCAAAATAAACGAAATTCGCAATAAAAAATGTCAATGTGGTCGTGGAAACTTTTAAGCAAATGAATTATTTCGTGTTGTTTCATGCCTTTCCCTAATCGAGAACTTGTGATAAGAATTTTTTATTGATTAATTGTGTCATTTTTTAATTTCTTGGAATTGTTTATAACAAAAATGCAATTTACCCGGCCGGTTTCTTTGCTATATCTTGTTTTGTAACTAATATAAATATTTATACTTAAATAGTTGTGTGCAATACATGGGTTTAGTTACTTTTTATTGCTATTTTTATATAAGCAGATAAAAACTTTGTGGTTTGCGTGGAAAATACAATTTGTTATTAAATTATCTCAAATTTCCGGATAATTTATAAATGTTTAGTTGAAAAAATTCCACTACTGTAAAACATGATTTTATCTTCTTAATACTAATATTCTTTAAACAAGTTTTCTCATTTTTAATATTATATTTATTTGTCTCTTTTTTACATTTGGTACAAGTTTAACTCATCTTCTCTTTCCATCTCGTCCATTAGTTTGTTTAGGACAACTGCATTGTTGTCATCTACTCTTTCATTAATATTCTTTCCTTTGTCCTTTTTATTACCTGGGTGTATAATATAGTTTTTTTTTCATTTTTATCGTAAAATATTTTGTTACAAAACCATCCCTTTTTAATTCATTAGTTGGCCTTTTCTTAATAAAGATAAATAAGTAAAAAGTATACAAATAAATCAATTACATATATGAAATAGAAATACGTTTCATAGTATTAGATTTTTCCATTATGTAACTCAATTAAAATTATTTTGTAAGCCAATACAAAATAATTTTGATAAGTTAGGAATTTTGAACAACATATTCTTAAATTTTTAACAATGATTATTGACCGTGTCATATACAAAACTGTATGCATTTAGTCAATTATAACTTAAAAAATGTTTCCCTGTTCTTCTTCTACGAGTCAACAACCCTTACCGGTCTACCATATGTCTAACCAATTGGTTTTACGTAATAAATGTCTTAAAATGCCATATCTGTTCAATTACAAATCTTTTGACAATAGACAATTGTTTATCATGTCTATAAATCTTTATTTGTTTTGATGTAATTAGCACCTTGAACAAATGATTCTATATAGAGCCACAGAAATATAACACACATACTACGAAGAAGAAAAGTCCTTTCATAACTTTCTTCTGTATCCATTCATTGAATAGCAGCAGATTATTAGTATTATAGAAAGAACCGGTTTATCTCTTCGATTCTATGCATTCCATTTAAGCTTTGAAAACCTGTCTGGTCGTACGAAAAGCATTGACGACGCTGGTTGTTCGACAGTTGAGGCCGGGGTATTATTTTTTGTCAAATTTATTTTAAACTAATATTAATCATAGAATTTGGTTAGTCAAAACGAGTAATGAAATTCGAAAGTAAAAAAAAATTACTGTCTGATCAGGGCTCGAACCCGGCACTCTCAAGCTGAATTCTGTGCAACGTTTTAACCACTACGCCACTCGAACTGTTCTTCACCAGTCTTATATTAATCGGAAATATATTTATCGTTACAAATAGGAGTTAGATGGATATATGAAATAATTCTTTTTATGACATTGACAAAATATGAAAGCTATTACAGCGATCACTTCTAGTTTAAAGTGTCTATAAAGTAAACCTTGACAATATAGATATCAGAGGCTTAATATCTGTTTATAACAACAAATAAACAGTTTATTATTTTTAATAACACAGTATAAACATGGCCTTTTATTTATATAAAAAACTATTTAAATCAATTTTGTTAACAATATCATTTTAAAAAACAATAATTATTTTTTAAAAACATTATATTTTCCCCCAAGATATTAGATAATTTAATTTTTAAATGTATAAACTATTATGTATTACAAAATTGTTATATTTTCGTAATAAGATTTATAAATGAATTAATTTTCCTTTCATTTCCCGCATTCCGAGTGATATTTAATCAGAAGTGGTGCCCTTATTGCCAGATTATTTCATTTGAAACAGATAATTATCAACACCACCATGAAGCGTTTTTTTTTCGAATCGCATTTGTTATTTGACGCGCGGTGAGTAACTGGCTGTGTGGTGGTCATTATTGGAGTGTACTGTACTGATGCAATGTTTGGCTTACCGTGACTTGGCCATTTGTTTGGCTTCCTCTCTTCTAGCCAAGCACTCCTCTGGTCAAGTCAAGACACTTTAAATTCGTGAAAATGTAGATGTTTGTTGGCCATTGAGTTGATTCGGACTTGCAACTGTTTTAATTACAATAAATTTGCGCGGATATTTCCTATCAGGGAGAGGAATAGAGATTCCCAAACTAATATGAATTGGCATTGAATTGTGCGAACATCAATGGATGGCAGTCAGGTAGAGAGAGACTCGCCTTTTGACTTTTGTATTGAACTAGATTCTAAATAGGGGAATCGTAAGCAGTCAGTTGTTTTTTTGTTATTTATTTGAGAAAATCGCAACTGAAACTGATGACTCGTTTCATGTGCTAATTTTGTTGCTGTTTTGCGTTCTTTGTGATAAGGTCAAATGCTTATCTTTGTAACATTTGTCAATGATAACCCAACAGACAAATAAATTCAATGGGTTTTTAATAGTTTTTTGTCTCGGTAAATTCTTATGACTTTCTTTTATCGTTGATTGAAAGGAGCTATGACTAATATTTTTATAGATTTAATAAATGGAATTGTTTTGTGGTCTAAGTGTGATCCATTTATTAATTTAATGTAGCCCAAATAATCGTCATTTTATATGGTTTGTAGATAAAGATAAAAAAGCCGGGAATTGGATTTTTCCACAATTTTTTATCGTAAAATATAGTCATCCATAGAATAAAATAAAGTTCAAATTATTTTATATTTAAAAAAAACAAAAATTAATGGGTCACAAATGAAAGAGATTAATATGCTTACTTTATTTATTTAATTTGTGTATTTTTTTTGTATAGAAATTGTCAATTCTGTGAACGAAGCAAGTTGGTTACTAAGATTGATTTTAAATTGGACCATGAAATTTCTAGTCACAAACACATTTAAAAATAATGGACGAAATGAAGAAAAGATTAAATGGGGTTTTCAATGATTTGTATGAAACTTAGCCTTGCCATTATTTTAAATCATTTTAAACAGTTTTTTGTCATTCTATAATTTTAATCATAAAATGAGGTCAAGTGAACTAAATACATATTTTTAAACATCTTATAATTCAAAATAATTAATTTGATAATTTTTTAAGAGCTGTAGAATGAAATATATAATAAAATGGTATTTAAAATCATTTCTTTTTCTTTTCTCTTTTTATGAACTAAAATAATTAAATTTAAAATGATTTATACCTTCATTATTTTCGTAAATAATTACCTTGATTTCAACATGTGTATTTTAAAAGTAAAATCAATACCAATCGACAAAATTGTCGTTCCACTTTTACGTTAGTAATGGTGCATGAATATAAATGAGGTGTTAAATAGACTTACTTTGAGTTATTTATTTTAAAAATTATTTAAAATCTTCGTTAAATAATACACTTGCTTTTAAAATTTATTTCAATATTCAGAAGAAAATATATATATTGATAATACATTTAAAACATATATCTCTGTAATTATTGTAATAAACCTTTGTGTTATAAATTGTAATATATTTTCAAGGTTACATTTTATCTCGCACTGTTTATAAAATTTAACTTTTTAATTGGTTCGAATTTTTACCATTAACCGGTTTTAAATGACAAATCATAGTTTAGCACAAATATTAGTGTAATATTCTTTTAAAAATTTCATCATTAAAATGTGTTTTTATTTTCCAAAAGGTTTTTTTCTATCTGAAGCACCTTTCGTAAGCTCATTTTAATTGTTTCCCAAAAATTCAGGGTTTAAGTTATTAACACAAATTTGATTCAGTAATAAAATGAAGTATTTTGATGTGATTTGTTTTGAGTAAAAAATGTTCTTCTGAAGAAATTAAGGACAATTGCCGAATTTTCAAGAATTCAAAAATGTATTTTTAATCGCATTGATGTCTTATTTTTTCGTAAATAATTGGGACTCCCTGTTCACACTCTCCGTAATTCGTTTTAATACAAAAACATAAGACTTAACAAAAGGTTCTTTCGTTAGGTTTATGTTTTTATTAAATTAACACATGACGGAAATCGGGACGGCGAAGCACAATGATTTTCAGGTGTATTTCAAAATATTGTTTACAGGCTTTTTTTAAGTTACTTAGCTTCTCTCAGTAATAATAAGAATGTGTTCTAACTATGTTCATTGTTCTGTTCGACATATAGAAGTTTATGCCACGGTTGGTTTTTGTAAAATATAGGGAATGATAGGGGGAACTACGGAAAGAGGGCCCTAAATTGATTTATTGTAGAATGTATAGTATCAATATAAATTAAACGATTTATTTAAAATTACATACCGAACCTCACTTTCAAACGGCTGATTTTGAGAATGAAAAACAACTATTTAAACTGAAGAGAGGCGTGGAATTACTTTATGCAAGTAAGAGACAACAAGATATAGCTTTTCTCTATTGTGCCGTGGAATGAGGGATCGAAACTAGAAGAATATGAGAACTTACTTATATATTAGAGTTAAAACACGAAGTTTGTTTTTAGATTGTTGTGTTAATTTATGTAAAAGTCAATAAAACGTTGTATAAAACACGGTCGATAATCATTATTAAACAATTAACATGCGCCAGCTACAAGCATAGCTCGCTAAATTCATACAAAAAAGAAGCGCTGACTTTGTTGAAACAAAGTTTCTTTTTTGTATGAATTTAGCGAGCTGTGCTTGTAGCTGGCGCATGTTAAATATACTCGCTACGTTCGTGACTTTAAAGGGCCCTTATTAATAATGCCTTATCTTATCGATCTAATTGTATAAATTACTATTATGTAAAGGATATAGGTTTTTTTTATAACTAATTACAACTACTTTCTTTACTTCCAGACAAGCGAAAGAGTGTAAAGCATTCCAGCATTGCAAACAGACTATTTGGGAAACACACACTTACCCAGTGGATAATGATGAGATTTGTAAGATTTGTCTGGACATGGTGAAGCAGGCGAGGGACCAACTGTTGAGCAATGAAACCCAGACCGATCTTAGGTTGGTCTTTGAGGGATCTTGTAATTTGATTCCGATTAAAGTGGTTCGAAAGGAGTGCATTAAATTGGCCGATGATTTTGTGCCAGAACTGGTTGAAGCTCTCTCATCCCAGATGGATCCTACAGCTGTTTGCTCCATTGCTGGTCTGTGTAACAATGCCAAGATTGATAAAATGCTTCTCGAGGCCCAACAGAATCCCTGGTCCATGGTTGAGACAAAGGAAGACGAATTCACTTGTCCGCAGTGCGATCAAATTGGAGGAATTATCACGAATAAGTTTAATAAAGCTGATCCCGATGACGTTTTAGAGGCAATGCTGAACGGTTGTGGGAAGTTGTCCTCGTTCTCCGATGCCTGTTCCAGTATCGTTTTAATTCATTTTGAAGAGATTTATGGAATGTTGAAGAAGAACTTGAATAAGGACAGTATTTGCCATTTGAGTGGGGTTTGCACAGCGAAGTTCCATCAACATAAAGAGACTCTGGAGAGTGAGGAGGATGGAGCAGTCCAAATTAGACCCATGTCTAATGTAGGATTTGTCCACGTTGGAGATGACATTCCGTGCGAACTTTGCAAACAATTGGTGAAACATTTGAGGGATATTGTCGTTACGAACACCACAGAAACTGAATTCCTTCAAATTCTTCGAGGTATTTGTGGACAGATGAAAGACAAACTAAAAGATCAGTGCCTCAGCGTTGTGAATGAATATTTCAAAATTATTTACGAAGCTATTAAACAGGATTTGGAACCAAAATTGATTTGTGATCTGATTAATATTTGTTCTTCAAAGGAAGAGAGGAGGTTAATAATGCCTCTGCTCCCAGTTTTAGAAGCCCAGAAGATTCAAGTTTCTCTGAAGAAAGTGGCAGATCCGCCAAAGAGGATTATTCTAGGAGAAAATGAGCCCAGTTTGACAAAAGCTGAAATTGAAGCCTTCCAATTGCCATTCGATCATTTGATGGGACCCCAAAATGCGGATTTGTTAGTGGAAAATGGACAGCTGTGCACGATTTGTGAAATGGTTTTGCACTTCCTTCAAGAGGTGTTGTCAAATCCTCAAACCGAGGACCAGATTAAACAGGATTTGGACAAGGCGTGTCAAATTTTGCCAAAATCCGTCCGTTCCGAGTGTGAAGCGTTTGTGAGCTCCTATGGCGATGCTGTTGTGGCTTTAATTGTTCAAGATATCGATCCCAGTGCAGTTTGTCCAATGCTGAAAATGTGCTCCCAAAAGCAGAAGGAGGATGTTGAGATTTTCGCGACGAATCCAATGAAAATTAAAGTCGATGTTGATGTGAAAGGAGTGGGAAATGCGGGAGATAAACCAACCTGTCCGCTGTGTCTCCTGGCTGTCCAAGAGGCGAAGAACAGGATCCAAAACGACAAGAGTATGGAGAATATCAAGAGGACTCTGGACTCGCTCTGCATTCATTTGCCAACGAAACTCAGCACGGAATGCGTCGATTTTGTGGACACTTATTACAAGCAGTTGATTGATATGCTGATCAAGGATATCACTCCCCAGGAAATCTGCACCAGACTGAAGTTGTGCACAGAATCACCAAAAGCACCAAACTTCTACCCAGTTATTGATGACGTTGATGATATTCGTAAGTAGAATTTTTGTTGATTTTATGGAGTTTGGAAATTTCGTATTTTAATAATTTAAATTCAAGTTAATAACTTTTATCGTAGAGAACACTATATTTATTTTTTTTAAAATAGACTCTTTCTTATCAACAATATAATTTTTGCTTTCAATTATAAAATTGGTTATATAATTAAATTAAATTTTTATTCAACCTTCAAAGTGCTAAAAATTGGCAATGACTTCCATTTATTTTTATTTAATATAATTGAAAATAAGTAATAATATCATTTATGTAAAAATAATTTATTATTTACCTTAATTAAATCAATTAAAACAAGCTTGTATAAATTGTGGACGATAAAACACTAACACTAACTAAATATATCTTAAATATTACGTAGCCAACTATATCAGTTAAAATAAATAATCAGGAACGGTTTTTTTACCCCAATTGTCGTCAACAGTAACTAGTAACTGCCTTTAAAAGAATAAAACAATATTTTTATGGGAGAAATGTCACTTGTTTTCGCCGCCTCTTTTTGTTACTTGCAATAAATCTAGATTTTTATTTAGTCACCTAAACGATGGTTAATGACCACTTAATCATCCCTACATAAAAGATTTGTAATGCGGTTCATACATTTAGAGATATTATTATTTCCACTCTTTCGTCGTGCAAACAAGCACTACTTCTCACATAAATAACTATTAAAATATTCAACTCATATCTTGAAATTTTTAATTATTTTATTTTAAAAAATATTACTCGGAAATGTTTGTTATTTAATTCAATCTTTAAGGAGCTTTTTGCTATTTTTAGCAACATTCGAAAATATACAAAACCATGATGGTAGAAATATTTAACATTAAAATAAACATTAGCAATTTGTTTTAAATCCGGACATCATTGCAATTTCGTTCATAGAATATATTTATTCTCACTAATATGATTATTTAATAGTGTATTTCTATACAAGTGGTCAAATAACCAATTTCACATGTGTATTGAACGCTATTTTGTGTAATTCTGAAAAAAAATACCAGTTAATAGATAATTACTAATAAAAACGTGCGCAACGGTTTTTTCAAACATGAAACAACAACTCACAACGGAATTTTCAAATAAAAAAAAATAAATTTGGTTATGACAACAATATGTAATTTCATTAAATTGGTGACTATTTACGTGCAAATTTTGAAATATTACCGCACTCCCTGCTGCAAGCCGTTACAGAACCAATTTGCGTTTAAAAGAGGCTACTTTTCGATTTGGAATTACACAAAATATACCTATAAATAAATTTCAATTGATGGCCGACATAATTCACAATAAAGGAAGATTTCGTTCCAAATCGAGAATATTGATGTATTTATGATCGTTTTGACAAATTCATTGAGAAATGTGATAAAAAACGTACATTTGTATTATGGTATATTATATCACATATTACGTGATGAAGATAATAAAGTTAATTTAATATTTTAATATTAATTAATAGTTTACAAATGTCCCAATTATAAAACTAAACTTAAATATTATGCCTTTATTTAATTATTAAAATATTTTCACAAATAATTAAAATTTAATTCTAATAATTTAAAACTAAGCAAATTCTAATTTTTGGGAATGCGATTACTTAAATATTGAAAATTAAAGACTCGTCACTTAAAAACATGAAATCAGTAATTACAATTAATTATTATTTCGTGTCTGTAAAATATTTTATTTTTATTACAATTTGAATAATTTATACTCTGATCAAAACTATATCAAATCTGTAGAGATAATTATAATAATACTTGATCTGTTTTTCTCCGAGAGAAATAATTGCTACAATCAAGTTGGAAAAAAAGTAATAAAACATTTGATTAGTTGGAAGCTATTATTTGCAGCTACTGATTTTAAAGGTTATTATTTATGAAACATTTCGTGTTTGCAATTATTTAAAATTTGTGCAAATTAGCAAATGAATTTCGTTTTAATTATTTTGATATGAAGTCAAATTGGAAATTTAATGCGTTAATTTTGAATTTCCTGATTCATTACCTGTATCTTTTGTGGCGAGACCCATCTTCATATATTTATTGGATTTGGTCGGTGCTTTTTAATTTCCAAAATTCCGATTGATGATCAAATTGGGTGAATTTAAAATAAATGTGGATTTTGTTTGTCTTCCAGTCACCAATGAAATTCCCGACAACACCGTCAACGGAATGTCAGTTATCGTCGCCAAAGTGGAGACCCGTAATTTGTCGCCAAATTGCGTTATTTGCAAAAAGGTGGCCGAAGAAATTGAGAAGAAGATCGTCAACAAGCATTCGCGAGAGGAAATTAAGCACGTTTTGGAGCATGTCTGTGACAAAGTTGAGAAGAAAATGAAGGATAAATGCGTCGCCTTTATTCAGAAACACGAAGACCAGATAGTCGATCTGATTATCAAGGATGTTACTGTGAAGGAGCTGTGCACCGTTTTGGGATTCTGTTTCTTCGACAATATCGAGCAATTGGAAAATGACAACCTTTTCATCCCAGATTGTAAGTATCAGAAAAAGAAAAGCGAAATATTTTAATAGTAATTTAAAAAACGTGTAGTAAAGATGAACCATAATTAAACTCGAGTATAGTTCTAGAAAACAAATGAAATGAGTTTTCTAATAGATACGAGTTTTATTATATATTATATATATTTTATACAATTCGCATATTTATTAGCTATTTTCCCGCGGAATATGAAGTAAAGATTAAGAAGACAGTACTAAATTAAAATCTAAACACATAAAATTAAAGAAAGTAGTTGTCAAGCGAATAGAACTTTTGGTCTCAATTTTTTCAAAATATCACGACAACCTCGCATGGTGCGAGGTTGTCGTGTATCACTGATATGCCCGTGATAGCACAAACCATTTCATCCACATTTAAAAGCCATAATCAACATTTAAGAAGAACTTTACTTTTTTGTCATTTAATATGAAAAAATTTAAATTGATTAAATGATAGTCTACTTTATTATAGAGACATGAAAAACGTCAAAATATATTTTCATTCTACGCTACTAAGATTAAAAATTATAATTTTTAGTAGTTGAATTTTGGTACACAGTACTAATTTTGTGTGTTTACACGATTTCTAATTGTCTGCGGGTATTGCATTATACTTAATTCAAAACTGTACGATTATAAAACAATTTCTAGAGGAAGCATTGGCTACTGAAATGTAAACATTTTTCAACAGAATTGTATAAATGTTATTTATATTTAAAACAAATGTTGATTAATAGAACTTATTGATTTTATTGCGGAATTAAGTTTAAATTTCTTCTTTAATTTATTTTATAATACTGAAGTTATAAGAATTTTTCGCTTAGAATATTTAATATTTAGATAATATTAAGTTACTTATTTTCTTTATTAGTTTTAACTCAGTAAATTAGATTTGTTTACTATAAATTTGAATTTTCGATCACGAATGACATGATGTGTTACTCTGAAAATTAAATATCTTGTTATTTTATTGCATAAATATTTTTTTTAAAATTAAGTACTAAAGTATTTGAAATTTTACGCAAGTCATCAGTTCTTAAGTTGTTTATATAAAATAAAAAGAAAACATTTTAACGATTCCTTGGGATTCATTTGTATTAAAACAACTTTAAAACTTGTTTTATTTAATAGATTTTAATAATGATCTTGGTTTTTAATAAGCCGTATTGAAAAAAGATCCACCTTGTTGTGTGCTTAATATCTTTTCTGTTCCATAGACTATAACCCAAAGAAATTGCATTAAAAAATATGTACATTTAGTGTGTTAATACAATTTGGAAAAAACTTGATCAATTTCTTTGGAACTAACTGCACAAATAATAATACAAACAATAAAAAAGCAAATTGATAGTGAAGCACATTTAATAGCAAATTTTATGTCAACTGTAGAACCTGCATTATAAAAGTTGTTATGCATTTTTGTTGTATACATTAAACTAAATTAACTAAAATTTGTTCTGTCAAAGATGTTTTTATAGCACTCGGTGCTTTAAAGAATTTCTAATTTTTTATTATTAAAGTGATGTCCTTGATTTTTTTTTATCGAATTGAGCAAATTTATATGAAACTAATTTTTATGTTAGAGTTTGTATTGTAAAAATGGATTACCACTAGTAACAGATGGTTTAAAATTAAATGATATACATATATCGGACCTCTTGAATGAATTACGACTACTCAATCAATGCATAAGAAAGGGAACAAAGATATATATTTCTCTGTATTACTATCAGTTTTGAGACAAAGATATAAACTTTAAACTAAACACTATTATTTAGATTTTGGTGATAATTATTTAAAAATGCATAAAATGTTGTATGAAACACGGTTAATAAGTATTATTAAACACACGTACCTTCTTTAAAACACTTGCTTCGCTAATCGTATAAATAGCTAGTACAGAAATCATTCTGTGTTAAGTATTTTTGTGGAATTACGTGAAGTCAAACACTCCGCGCCATCAGAACACATTTGCAGTTGTTATTGACTATATGTTTAATGCCTTAATAATTAACAATTATATGTGGTTTTTAGAACCAGTACATTATTACCAAACGTTACGTAAATTACTATTAAATAGAATCGTAAGAGAAATGTGCAAAATTATTACAATATTTACTTATTTAGTATAAATTCTTCTCTTTCCAGTGGATATTGATGAGGCCTTTTCAGTCGACTTCATCTCGTTGCCTGCCTCCGCTCCTCATGAACGATTCCAGTTGGTTAACAAATTCCCCGAGGTGGAGCCACCACAAGACAAGCCACCACAGTCGAACCAAGTTTGCATTCTGTGCGAGTTCGTCATGGCTAAATTGGAGAAAGATTTACAAAATGCCACGACTGAAGCTGAGATCCGCCACGCTGTAGAATCCATTTGCCATAGAATGCCTAAAACGATCGGTGAGACTTGTACCAAGTTTGTGGACAACTACGCTGATATGATCATCTCGTTGCTCGCCACAACTCCACCGGCGAAAATCTGCGAGCAATTGAAGCTGTGCATTCCTCCAGCTGACGATGTCTCAGTCGAGGGGTTCTTAGATGAATCCAAGAACGATCTTGTGGAGTGTGCCTTTTGCCAATCGGCGGTGATGTTCGTCGACAAACTGTTGGAGGACCCCAATTTCGATAACGATATTGAGAAAGTTGTGGAACATACCTGCAACCTGAGTCCAAAATTGTACAGAGCCAAGGTATGGAACAGTTTCTTTTTTCAATTAAAAACGTTTTAATTAATGTTAAGAATCTTAACTTGAAATGTTACCAAACTTTTCTGCATGAAATTCGGTAGATGAAATTGTTTTCAATATAAAATTTTTTAAAATTATTTTTTTTTTAAATTAGAAATTGAAGAATTTGACTATATTATCAAAATGCTTAAATAAATTGATTATATTGAGTTTTTCTTTGATACATACGTGAAGTTCCTAATTTTTTTTTCATCAAACAAAGTACTTGAAATTCAAGTTAACAGAAGGAGTAAAAATGGTTATTTGTGCTACAAGGGTGTAAAATAAGCTGTTTTAATCGATGAAAATGTGTACTTTCCTTAAAAACTCAAATAAAAAACTAATTAAAACAATTTTTGCACTTACAACGCACACTCGCCAACTCAGGTTGAAAAAAGAGGACAAAAGTTAAAGTTTTCATATTTCAATGAAATTCACACATAGTATTAATGAATAGTTGCTTATAACATTTTTGGTCAAAAAAGTTCTATAACTTATACCACGTTGCCACCACACAATTTACGAGTGTGCAACGGTCTGTATTTGAACAGTATTCAGGTACTATTTGACCGTTATAACAGCCTGGATTATTCATTGTGAAGTTTTTCCTGAAAATAGAACCGAAATTTTGTCTTTGAAACAAATTTATTCGTAGATAATGATTTGCTTTTCTGTAACTTGTATGTAAAATAAAGATTTAAAATTTTTACTACGTCGAAAAATTGACGCATTGTGAAACTCAAATTGATGTCGATAAGAATTTGCAAAAAAAATCTGTTTTATAATATTTTCAATGAAAAAAGTAATATTTTGAAAAACTAACGGCTTCACATATTTATCGATTTACTTATCTTATTACATCTTAATAAATATTATTTTGGAATTACATCAATTTTTTACGTACAAAGAGTTTTCCCTGAAAAAATATTATTCTGTTTTTTTTTTTATTTTCTGATTGTCAAAACCATAGTAAAAATAAAAGTAGCCATGAATTAAGATTTGACGTGTTACATCAAATTTGTCATTTGGATAATTTTTAGTGATTGATTTAAAAAAATATTTTACTATGAGTGGTCTATGTTTTAACGAATAATAAAAAACCATTTCTTACATAAATATGTCAAGTACGATATTTGAATAAATCAAATAATCTGTGAAATAGAGTTGAGGATTTTATAAATAATTACAAACTCGTTAATTTGTTTAAAATTATTTAAAATCTTGCATAAAATACGATAGATATGCATTAAATAAGAAGGGTTTTTCGTTTTGATTTTATATAATATCACTTATCGATATTGTTGTATAAATGACTGTTTCGGAAGCCGGTAGAAGAATTAAATTATTTATTTTATTTTTAAATTGAAATTTTTTAAAGTTGATTTGTTATACTGAATAAAAATAACTAAAATATTATTTTGTTCATTACAGTGCAATGAATTTGTAAGGGCCTATGCACCGAGCATGATCAATCTGCTCCTGGCCAAGGGAGACCCAAACAAGGTGTGTGAAGAGCTTAAGCTTTGCTACCCGAAAGAGATTTCTGCATTCATCCAAATGGGAGATGGTGAGTTTTGTTATATCAGGGTTTGTTGCTTTATTTTATTAATTGTGCTGTTTCGATTTTTTTTTTTAGATCTGGTTCCAACTCGTATTCGCAGAGACATTCATTAGAAGGAAGCGCGTCTTGTCTTTTCCCTTAGTTCTATCCTCATAGTAGACATTTCATATTAATTTTCCTAATTATAATATATTTCTTTAATCAGACTTATTCCTCTATATTTTATCGAGCTGGAGCTGGTGATGTTATTGCGAAAGTTATCGGATCGCAATCCTTAATATAAAGAAGGCTGTTGTTGGATTTTTATAAATTACTTGTATAAAATGAATCAATGATCTTAAGCTAAATAAACCAAATAAAAGACAAAATTATGTTTTGTTTTAATTCGGAATAAAAATATTCGTTGAAAATGATCATCCACATTACTTTAGATTGAATTTGTAAAGCGGCGGTCCGGAGTAATAACGACACAAATGCAGCAAAGTCTATAGATACAACCAGAAATATGCGCTTCACTCAGGACCTGCACAGGAAGTAGTTTCATCAAGGTCAAAATATCATTTTCGACAGTTTGGAGATTTATTAGATAATTTCTCATTTTCTTTTTAACTGGTATTCGTTTTTTTGCTCATCTGTAAAATATTCATTTCTTTCCTTGTCCCTCTTGGCCGCCGATCTATAATTGGTGTAAAAAGAAGAGAAAATTAGTAAATTGTTATTTCTTTATTAATAAGAATTAACAACAAACAATTTTTAATCGTTCCAGAATTTTTAAATATTAGTCAGTTATTAAATTTATAGGTATTACAAAAATTAGTTTTGTTTACAATCAAGAGCAAGTGTTTTAAATAACACCCTTTAATGCTTATCAATCGTGTTTATACAAAATTTTATGAATTTTTATATAAATTAACTACAAATATAAGAAAGACTTAACTACATGCAGTAAATAGAAATAATTTCTCTTTATTAATAAAAAAAATACGAGAGGACAGGAATTTTTTAAAATTAAATTAATTTCTACATTGAATTGCAAAAGGACGTGAAACATGCTCCAAAATTTTTAATTGAGAATTATTTAATTATTTTTTTAATATTACTGTTCTATGTTCCGAAAGAAACGGCGTCTAGCCAGGAAAGGAACATATTTAATTATAATAATTTCCGTTGAATGTATGGAAAATATTTATAAAAATAATTTTTATAATTATTATAAAATTCATTTTTGCAACCAGCTCAAAAAGTTAAGTAAGGGATGGCAAGGGACGTAAAAAAGCTAGGTCTCTGATTGGCCTGTTTAGCAACGAAATTATATATAGGAAATCGCTTAAAATATCAGCTATAGCGGCTTTAGTACTTACTCTATTTTAATTTTTAAAATTGCAATCTCAAATAAAATACAGGGCTCGTATTGTGAAAAGGCGATATTAACTGAAATTTAAAAAAAATGATTAATACTCTGATTCCATACAAATGCAATTTCTTTATTTAATTATATCAATTAATGGAGAATTTCGATTTTCGTTGCTTAACGTTATTAATTTTTATTTATCAACTGGGCAATCAATATTATATTTGTTTTATTCTATATAGTTGAATAATAAGATATACTATTATATTAAACAATTGTATGAATTGCGATGATTTTGAAAAGTTTTAAAAAACATGCATTAAAATTCATAATAGGAAGTCGCTCACTTTTTGTATAACAACATCATATATGTGAATAAATATTATGTAAAAAATGTATCAATTTTATAATTTAAAATGGTTATATTAAGGAGTTATATAAACCTCATGCTATTAATTGAATAACACTAAGCTAAAAAACATAAGCTCATGAAAAGTCTAAGTCCATTGGTTGAGGTTGAGACTCCCATTGTTTCTTACAAGAATGTTGAAGGGAAATGTTATTTATTTTATAAAAGAATTATAAAAAAAATATTAGGATTAAAATAGATTCTAGTGAAATTATAAAATATTTAACAGATTTCAGTAAAATATTCCAGTTATTTCAATTAATAATAAATGTAATTATCGAAAAACATACGAAATTTTATATTATACTTCGAAATACAAATGATTTTGACAGTTACTTTTCGAAAACCACCTCCCCCATTCCTACCCCAAATTGGCCATGCGCGAAAAACAATTCTATCTGTCAAGTTTCCACAGCTAATTTCAAGTTATTATATAGTCTAAAGGTATTTACGCCATAAATAAAGTGTCAAATTGTTATTTGGACAGTAGTCAATACTTAAACTAATTGTTTGTTATTGGATTCCAACACGGATTCAAAGGAAAATTCGTCTAATACAATTAGATAATATAATATTGATTAGGGTTTTGTTGAGTTTGTGGCAAATTAAATTTGATTTACTTCCTGAAAAAGTTTGTAATCAAAGAAAGGATATTTTTCAAAACAAGTGTTGAACTAGGAATAGTAAAAGGGATTGATTGTTATTTGAGTGCAACATATCGATTTTCCAAGTGCATTTCATTCAAACTGTGTCATCAGAATTGGATATTTGGAGTACCAAAACATTATAGGGAAAGGTGCTTGATAAGGGGTCCATTTGGTCGATTTTTGTTATCAGTTAATTAGGCAGAGACTGATAAGATGGAAAGGTATCGATTCCCCCTGGAAACAAATTAATGAAAACCGAAATTAGATAAGAAAATAGGGGCAAAAAATTGAAAAGGATTCAAAATGTCAGAGGCACTTTTGTCGAATCCCTCGGGCGGGAATCATCAACACCTTCACCACAACGTCAATCAGTCCAATGAGGAGCTCAGTTTCTCCGCCTTTACCGATCTGTGCAGGTTTTGTTCGCTGAAGACAGGACCAAAGTTGAACCTTTTCGAAAAGGAAGCGGAACAGAGACAGATTCTCTTCAAAATTAGGTCTCTTTTACCGACAGTGGTGAGTGACGATGGTCTCAAAACCCTGATAAAGCTCCCTTTAAATAAATCACTAATTTTATATCCTCAATTGTAGATCTCCAAAGATGACTACCTGCCAAAGAAGATGTGCGAGAAATGCCTAAACAGACTGGAACAGTTGTTTGAGTGGCGAACGAACTGCATCCAGACAGACCTCGTTCTAAGAAACTACGCCGAATCCATGCGTGTCGTGACTGCCACAATTAATTTCCAGGTAAATGTCAGCCAAGGATTAGAGTCATGAGTCAAAATTCCAAATCAAATATAGCTAATAATAACAAAAAATGCCAAATATAGGGAATGGAAAGCCATTTCCTCAATAAAGTCGTGCCTCTGTGTGGGTTGAAATGCGTTTGTGTGGGGGTGAAAACCACCCCGAATCAAATCCCACACATAGGCACTAATGACTCTGGGGGTGGTGGCAAAAACCGGGCGCCGATTGTTGTTGGTGTGGTGAAAAAGTGCGCCTGTATTGTTCCAAACTCAAGAGCTTTTAAACAATATTACTTTAACCCTGAAATGCATAATTATACTTTTAATTATTTTATGCATTTTGATAACATAAAATTGATATTAAGGCATTAATATTCTTTCATACACGTCCTTAGGATTTATTTCGCAAATAAAAAATTAAATATTTTAATTTCAAATTATGAGTATTCAAAAGGAAATTGTAAAATATAACGATTAACAAATTATATATTTCTGAAATCAAAAGTCATGTTGTTGAAATTGTAGAATCAAATAATTGGTTTTTACAAATTAGGTTGTCAAGTTTTGAATTATTGTTGGATTAAATCTCATTTGCCATTATTTGAGATCTGAAGAATATTGAAGTTATTCCATTTTTTGTACAATTTAATTTTATTAAATTTACCGCTAAGGACGTTAATTTGTGGTAAAGTCATTGCAGATTTCGTTTGTCAAACATTCAACAACTAATATGTTTACATATGTAATCTAATGTTAATCATTAAAAGAAAAAGATTAAAACACTTGGCGACTGTTATTTCAAAATAACTTTATGTAAAATTGTATTTTTTTACCATTTTGATCAAAATAATCTGTTCTTAAATGAAAACCAAATTATCAATTGGATTAATTATGTTAAGATTAACAACTAATCTTTTGTTGTTTTTGCCATTAAGTAATAATGGTTTCATATTATTTATATTTTCATTTAAAAATAGCATTATTACTGAATTTTTGCTATAAATACATATTAATACATATTCATCAAATTTTAAAACCCAATTAAGAATTAAAAATAATTTCATCAGTATATTTTTAGTAATGTCTAAAAATAAAACCAAATTCTATTATTTATAATTGATTTATTATATCTGACTATAATCGATAAAAACTTTCCGAAATCGGAAAAAGCATCGAATTTCAATAAATCTCTCTCTGGAGGAAGCGGCACAGCATAGCTTAATCGCGTAATTTTGCAACAAATAAAAGTAAAAGTTAATTTTGGCAAGTGTGTGTGTATGTTTTTGTTCAATAAACGGAAAATGTCTGTGCGAATGTGTGTGATTGTGAAGCGTTGAGATTTATTTATCTTATTTATCGTCCTCCCCCTTGTTCTTCACACTTGTTCACATTTTCCATCATTGGACTGCTGCGTCGGTGTGTATGTATGTGTGTGCGTTGAAGTGTTGTGTAAACGGTCGGAAAATAGAGGAAAAGTCGCCCGTTATCACCGTTCAGTAGTCGTCGGCGTCGTCACCATCGAAAGGACATCGGTGTGTCTTTAGAGTTTGCAGAAATCGCGCAGAACGGTGCATCGTGTGTTTTTTAGGCGAGGACGTCTTTGACAAAAAGTGACTGAGCCTAAAGGCTGTGTATCGGTTGTGAGAGAGGTGAAAGGGAAAGTGGCAGCACCTGAGAGTGGGTGAAACGAAAGTGAAAAGCCGAAAGTCGAAATGAACGGGGCGGCGAAACAAGGGACAGGAAAAGGCCTCCTCTGCCGCCTTGCCGCCCGGTTGTCGCAGTAAATGTCCAGGAAAATCTCCCGCAAGCACCATATGTCAAACCGGATAGATCTAGCGGTACAGTTTCGAGTCCTTTTCAACCCGTTTCAAGGCTCCAAAGCCGTCAATTTTCTCCAATTTGGCGACGTCAATGAAATTAAATAAAAACCCTGTGTCTATAGATTTACTTTGCCGCTATTATAGATGTGATACTATGATTTCGTAAAGAGTTTAGTGTATGTGTGTGTTCGTGATGGTGGGGGTGTAGAATCAGGGGCGCCTCTGTATAGAGACACAAGTAAACAAAACCAATACCAAAAGAGAGGAAATCGTCCAAGAAAATATCAATGCAATAATCAGTTGGACAAATGCCGACTCTTTTTCTCCCTTTTGCGAATTTCTATACACAATTAATTTCAATTATGCAGATTTATCTTTTATATTCGAGTATTATGTTCACTTCTCAAAAACAAGCTCATTGAATTTATTTCAACTTAAATTCATCGGAATAAATTTTTGTTCCCTTGAAGTTTAATACAATTTGTAGTATTTCTTTTGAAATTCCTTAAAAACATTAACTGTTAAATAAAAGTATATTTCGCGATAATCTCACAACTTACATTGTTCAGTAGTGTAAAATAAATTAAATATAATTAAATTTTAATTGTGTAAATAAAATTAAGTGAGTTTTTTTAAGACCGCATGGAGCCGCCTGGTATAGTAGGGCTCTTTTTCGGGCTTATTTTATTTTTGTATTGAAATTGTATCTTTTGAATGTCGTACAAATTGCGATATACAACTTGAGTATTTGTTATTGAAATAAACGGAGTTGACTTCCTAGAATATTATTTATAAATATCTTTTGATTAGTTTACATTTTTCGAAGAATTGGTAATAGTATATTTATTTCATTGCGTTTTTTTGGTTAATAAAAACATTTATAATGAATTCATATGTTCTATGTTTAAGTGAAATATTGTATCATTAATTTTTTGTTAAACACTTAAAATTGTAGTGGAAAACAGAAAAATTTCATAACATTCCATTACATAGAGTCATTGTCAATTATTAGTGACATTCACTAATTAAACACCGGGAATAATTATATATTTAGTAGAAATTGGAAAATATATATATATAAAATAACTTTATTAACTAAAAAGATATATACAATTAACAATATTCAGCTATATATGATGGTGCCAATTTTTATGAGCAAACGATAGTAGTGAATGTGAAATATACATATAATTATAGATTTACAAAATTATTAATGTTTAAATTGGGTAATGATTTAGAAAGAGAAAAAAATAGAATTAATTATGTGAATATTAGGGGTTTTTGCAATGTATTAGATTATATAGGAATGTGATGAGTTAGGTTTCACATAAAGAGTGAATTCACAAGAGGATTATTAGAATTTTGAGTTTTAATCTTTAATTTTAAGTGTACTTTCGACATTTGGTCGTTTANAATTGGAAAACGTATTGTTTATTTTGTGTTATTGTATAAAATTCATTTGATTTTCGCTGACCATATAAATAATAATTTTTCAGAAGTAATTTCCTAAAATTTAGTGCAGTATTGTGGCTAATTTGAGTTAAAGTCAAATTTATTACCAATATTTTTTTCTTCTAAATTACTTCCCATTTTATTTACTATATTACTAAACTTATTATTATAATGCAATTTCAAATATTACAAGCTTTTGAAATAAATTAAACATTCTATACGAAATGAAGATTTTGTTACATTTTTTTATAGTAATTCTGGTTTTAGACTCAAATATTGCATTGAATTTTTTGTACACAAATTAAGGTTTGTTTTTTGGAACAATACCTATGTCCATATAAATAAATTTCCCCTTCCATTTCTATAAGGAACTCAAGTGAGTCTCAACATCAACCAACGGGCTTACACTTTTCATGACTTTATGTGTTATTAGTCAATTAATAGCGTTGTATCCAGTTGTAAGCGGATCATGTCAATCCGCCAATTTATATTTTTGCGCCATTACCTCATAACTCTCTAAGAATATTATTCGAAAATTATGCTATTGATATACACAATTGGAAAAATATCCGACCATGATTTGATTCCACGACCTCTGGGGAGGCAGTCCAGGGCGCTAACCAATCGACTATAGAGGCAGATCATGTCTATATAAATAGTCCAAAATAATTATTATTAATCGTTTCCAATTTAGGTTTGAATATTTATCCTCTTAATTCACAAATAATTAGTGAAGATCTGTTAAGTATCTCGCCCAAAAGATTTAGTATAGGACCTACTTAGGGCAACAGAATATACACCACTAAAACATATTTCTTTTACCTTACAAAATCAGTTTTTAATAGGGGCTTTAATTTCGAAAATAAAAACCAGTACTGATATTAGTTCCAGCCGCAAAGAACTCGATGTTACCTTGGCTCCTCAAAATTTTTTTTTAAATTCTCAGTATAAAATTATTCTATTAAATTTGTTCTTTATTTTAGGATGGAACAGTAAACATGGAGAAGATGACAGCAGCACAGAAGAACGCCTATTTGGAGGCGCACATGGCTGTTCAGCAGCACATGGCGCAGGCAGCGATGCAGCTGAAGCACCAGCACAACTCGATCAATCACCGAGCCAGTGGCAGTGGGGGAGGCAGTGCGGCGACGACGAACGGCAGCAGCTCGAACCAGAGTCCCTCGAACGTAACGTCGTCGCAGCAGTACGGAAATAACACGATCAAAGTGCCCCAGATCAGTTCGTCGAGCTCTGGCGGAGCGGACAGCACTTTCACTGTCCCAGACGATGGGATGGGCTTCGAAGGCGGAGTTCGTGTTTTGCAGAGCCTAGGCAACTGGTGAGAGACGAACAATAGATGAAATGATAAAAATGTCAAGTTAAAGCGAAGTATTCAATTTTAAAATACTAGAGTACATGTTCTTTAAACAATTTTAAGAAAATTTTGTTTAGTATACTAAAATTGAGTTTAAATTTTGTTTCTAAGGAAAAACTTTGTCTTATTAGTTTTGCAATTAGTAGTATCATAGGCAGGCACAGTCAAATGTGTTTCTATTCTCTTTTTACTAATGAAACATAGGGGAATTAAAACGATTAATGTTTATTTAACTCAAAATATAATCAGCAATTGCTTAATTAATGCAAATTCAGAAATTCAGGATTTTATATACAGTTTTTTGCTTATTTTTATTTAAAACATTAAGTAAAACTGATAAACGTTTTAACAATGAGTTGACTCGAAAAATTTCATAAAAAGGAGGATGTCCTGCAAGTATAGCCGTAGGAAATATTTGCTGATATTGTAATTTTAATAAATATCTTTCTTTACAAAGAAATAAGGATCCGGGGTTTCTTTGAAAAATATTCGATTTTTGATAATATTAAAGTGAAACCTTTTTTCAATAAAATGCATAGATTTAAAGGTTGATATATTTCAATTATCTTATTTTAGGACACCCGACATTCCGCCAAACATTCCCAGACCCAATCTTATCCCATTCAATGAACCGTACATCGAGGGTGGCTCTATGCATCCGGCCAGTCGCCTAAAGGCCTTGCAGCAAGTTCAACAGGCCTCAAGTGGAGTACGAAAGACGACCACTTCTTCAAAATGTGAGTTAAAATGAAGTCCGATCGAAACTTCTGTTAATGAAATACAATTTTAATTCGTTTTTAATTTCAGCCCACAAAGCATTTGAGTGCTCGGTTTGTGGAAAGGGATTGGCGAGAAAAGACAAACTAACAATACACATGAGAATTCACACAGGAGAAAAACCTTACATCTGTGAGGTAATTCATTATTCATCGCGCTCTATTTATTGATGATCGCCTAATTATTATGATAATCTTTCAGGTCTGTAATAAAGCATTTGCCAGACGAGACAAACTGGTAATTCACATGAACAAATTCAAGCACGTAACCCCAACCAATATAGCCCCATTAGGAAAAAGACACAATAATGTTGGTGAGTTGGTATCTCTTGTAGTATTTAGATTAACATACTTTTGTTTAAAAATAGTTTTATGCACTTTTTATAAATAATATAATTTTTTTTATTAAAGAATTGATTTTAAGAATTTTTATGATTATTTTAATATTTTTTAATATAATATAAGAGGACATAAAATTTGTGAAAGAATTTTAATAAGTATTATTAAATCTAAAGATCTTTTTTTAAATCCCTACGGTATAGAAATAGATTTTTATTGACTTTTTATTAATAGATATTGTTACTGATAGCCATGAACCAATTACTGAAAATTTCAAGTATTTTTGCAGTGATAATTTATTTTCATCTTAATTATTTGTTGGAAAACATATACTCATGAACGTATTGTTATGATCTTTATTTTTTGTATCTAATAACTGAGTGAACATATTTTCAGAAGAAAAATAGCATTTGGAATTGTAAAGAACTTCCTAGAAATTGTTAATTGTTTTTGATAACCTCTTTTTAGTCTAACTAGGTACCGAAGCTTTTACTTCTAGAAAGCAATTCTTGATTACATTTACTTTAAATAAGAGTTTAATTTGATTGTAGATAATCTAAAAATAAACAATAGAAATCAGTTTATGAGGCTCAAACAGCTTACTGAAATTTTCTAGTGAATATTGTAGAAGCTCAGACTTCTGAATTTGAGTCAAACGTGGGGTTTTCGTGTCCCATAACATTTCGTTTTTAATCATTTTAATTGCGAGCTTAGCAAATAACTTGAAATCATGTCTATTTTTGGGGTTTGAAAACAAATTGCAATCTGCAATAGCAATCTTTTCACTGAAGTTTTATTAATAAATTGTAAACGTTATCTAATGAGGCAAAATTGGGTAAATGGGTTTTAGTTTTGTCAGACGATGTGTGGGAAAATGATAGTTTAGATAAATTCATACAACTTTTCTATTAACCAATAGAATAAAAATAGACAAACCATAATAATAATTTTACAATTTGTAAAATTTGAAAAATTTTGTTTCCGTTTTAGCCGTAGTAAAAAAGGAGGAGAATAACGAAAATAGTAAACAGCAGCCTCCATTAGAGCATCAGGGTATGAACCAGCAGCAGAGTCATTTGGTGCAGCAGCAGCAGCAACAGCAGCAACAACAGCAGCAGCAGCAGACCCACGAACACCCCCAAACAAGTGCCCCGATCCCTGGACTGGCGCTGCCTC
>JXOV01011639.1:0-27138 GCA_001014945.1 Clogmia albipunctata
TTAATTTGAAAAATTTTAAAATGATTAATAAAATTTAGTCTATTTTATTGTAGAGGCATGACAAACGTCAAAATAAATTTTCATTCTTAAGCTACTATTAAAAATTGTAATTTTTAGTAGTTGAATTTTGGTACAAAGTACTAACTTTGTGTATTAACACTATTTGTAATTGTCTGCGGGTGTTGAATTATACTTTATTTAACATTGTACGATTATGAAACAATTTATAGAAAAAGCATTGGCTACTAAAATGTGAAAATATTTCAATAGAATTGTATAAAATAATTTATAATGTTGCTTAATTATCAGTATTATCGTATAAATTACATGCCTTTTAAAGCTATACTCGTATAACAAATTAACGAGGAATTCTTTATCTTTTAAAGGAATAAAAAGACCTAACAATAATATAGTTTGCATTTCTAAATATTAATAAATACATATTCAATATATTTGTTTTCGTTTTCGGCAAGCAAATTAAATCCATTTATCTTTATGTCACGACTACGATAAAGGTACTTTTATAGATATTCCTATTAAATATTCAAAACGTGTATCTAATAAAAATACCTTTGATGAAAATCAATCAAAATACGACTTAACTTATTTTTAGAAGTCATATCTACTTTTTATTTGTTTGTTTTGTGAAACTTATTGAAAATTTCATTATTTTAGGTCATCGTTTATGGCTCGAAATATGAAGAGCTATTCAAAGACGTGCCCAAGAAACTGTTACCCACTGAATATGGAGGAGAGGCTGGGTCGGTGAAAGACTTGGCCGATCGTGTGGTCAAAAGGGTCAACGATTGTAGGAATTACATTTTAGAAGAATCAAACTACGGCACAGATGAGAAGAAACGCCCGGGAAAACCCAAAGACACTGAAGCTCTTTTCGGCGTGGAGGGATCTTTCAGGCAGCTCAATGTAGACTGATAACACAGTCGACTCGCTTTTTATTAATAAATTCGGTTTCGGAAATTACAAAAACTTTTAATACAACTAGAGAAGAGATCATTCAGTAAAAGAATTTTTTAAACCACGAGCGTATTTTTTACTTAGACCGGTATGTATAATATAACAATGCTTATCGACCCTGTTTAAAACACGGTTTCATGTATTATAAATAAATTTACACAAAAATCTAAAGAAATATTACACTACACCTAACCAATTTTAGTTCCTCTTTTTTCTTTGCAATTACGGGATGATAAAGAGAGAATTATATCTGTCGTCTCTCAGTTTATATGATCGAAGTTCATGATCAAAATCAGTTATTTTAAAGAATGAACGTATATGTATATGTACAATGCGTTTCATCCTTTTACGACAGGAAACGCAGTTTATATGTAACGATGGACGATAAAGTTTCAATAGGTGTATGGTGGCATAGCTATCCCTTCCTATCACAATTGATGGCCCTAGTACTAGTTAAAAATTATCTTTAGGAGTTTAAAGATGGAATAGGATAAAAGTGGCAACGCACACTAAGTCAGTCTCTTTTATGCATACAGTGTAATTTTTGGGTCTTGGAGATGAATCCAAAACTAAAATTGTTGAATATCAAATGGCTTGTGTGGTCTAGTGGTTAGCACCCTTGACTGCCTTCTCGAGGTCGTCATACCCCGAGCGGACATTGCGAGATAATATTTCTAGCGAATTATAATTAAGTAATGGTGCAAAAAAATAAATAAAATGGGCGGATTGACTGGATCCGTTTAAAACTGGTCTAACACCCGATGATTGAGGTTGAGACTACCCCCAGTTTCATACCGGAATGTTGTGGGAAATATTATTATTATCAAATGGCAGAATTTTTTATTGATACACCCGTTGATACGTTATCTTGCATCGTTATAATGATCTCATTCATATATTTATATATGAACAAGGGGTAAAATCCCCGAGCGGGTCTGTACCCAACCTCCCATACCATACACTAGGGCAGTATAGGTCTAGCCACTTTTCAATGTTAGTAATTTTGGACAGTTAGTATAATTAAAATAACTAAAATAAATCAAGTTCTTATTATATTAAACGATGCACATCACTTTTACCTAACAAAAATTACAAGCACAATAAATAGTTTATAATTCCGCTGAAGAAAATCAATTCGTCATCCATACCGCAGCGCCTCCTGTCCACCTCTTTATATCCCTTTTTAATCTCTTTTTTTGTAAATTAAAATCAACTTTCAATAACAGTACAAAATAATCCGTTTAATGTCTCTTTCCTTTTAGTAACCAACCACTAATTAAGACAAATTCTAAAGTGAAATTTGATTTATATATAAAATTTATTACATTATAGACGGATATAATGACATGCTTATAATGACCCTCCGCTTAGTTTAACCGATTTTTAGAAATTAAGTTCGGTTCAAGCAACATTTTATACTTAAATCCCTGATTTATATAAAAATTCAAAGATAGTGCTAATTTTGGAACACCCTTTCATTGCTCAATTAAACTTCGGAACATCCTTTGTGAAAGAGTTCTAAGTAAATTTCGGCATTTCCAAGATCATAATACCACTCTAGACTGCAAAGTCTCTTTGACAGTTTCGTTAGCAATGAATCTATTGACAATAGTTATTGCAAATATAATTAGTAAAAACCCAACTACTCTTGCATGCAATGTTATTGACGCAAGTAGGAGTCGATTTGACATTCATTTCACCTGATAATAACAACTTCAATATTAGGATATCTATCAATATATTGTTTTTGAAATCGAATAGATTCAATTCAAATAAAAGAAAGTACACAATGGTTAGTTAATACAAATATTTAGATATTTAGGCAAACGTTACCTCTAATACGATAAAAACATATAATAAAATACTGAAAAACAACATTCTTAAAATATAAAATAAATTTACATATACATGAAATATGTTTATTAAATTAGAAAAACAAATCGTAAAAAAATTATTTTTGTGCAATTCCGTATCGAAAAGTAAACTTATCTTCAGGAAAATTGGTTCTGTAACAGTTTACTTTTCTGAACGGAGTGCTGAAATAACTTAAAATTTGCACGCAAATTGTCACCAATTTAATAAAAATACTTATTGTTGTCAAAACCATTTCGTTGTGAGTATTCTCATCTAATAATTCTCTCTAATAAACACACTTTCTTACTGGTACACATTGTGTCCACAATTTGAGAAAAAACGGCTGCGCACGGGTTTTTATTTTTAATTATCAATTAATTAATATTTTTCAAAATTACACAAAATAGCGTTCGTTACACTTGTGAAATCGGTTTTTTTCAGCACTTATTTACCAATTTTACTTGATAAATTCGTGCTGCACTTGTAATGAAATACAGTGCCGCTCACGAAAATAGAAACAGTCAATTTCTATTTACGTAAATAGAAATTGACTGTTTCTATTTACGTGAGCGGCACTGTATACTATTTTAGGTAATTATAAGTAATGATGAGTTGTGTAGCTTATAATCAATTCTTAATGAAGGACTATCAGTGCAAGGAGAAAACACCCTCACAACTTTTTATCATCCAGGTCTATGTCCATGAATAGCTGATAATTCATACTAACTGTCCTTATAACCAGCATTGAACCTATCCTCTGAAGTATCTAGACATATACTCCCCTAGTGTGCGGTGCTGAATGGCGGGTCTAATAAACACTTTTAACCTTTCCCATCATATTCTGTACTATCCTTATGCTTCGTAAAACAATAATCATTATACTGAAATACTTTATCGATACCAACAATTACGTTAAGGCCAGAAATTGTTATAGACAATTTGTCCACCATACACATGATGCACCATACATGATGCATCGTTGCAGTTACTTATTAAGTACGTAGATGATCTATAGTTCAGAATTAGTTATTTCTACTCGAACTTTCTTTCTAAAATTCAATATTTATGTAGGCGGTGAAAGATGGCTTTTATTTTAGATGAATCTGTGTCTATAAAACATATAACCATTTGTAAAATGAATATTAATTACCAAAATATACAAAACAATCTCCATAATTTAATAATAAAAATCCCTAAATCCACATAAATTAAAAAGCTTGAATGATTTTTTATGTTATTTCTTCACTTTATTTGATGGAATAATGCATTCAATTACTTTTAATTACTTAATTTAAAAATTTCGGTGTTTAAGACCAAGTAGCATGTCTGTATTTGGCGAAGAAATTACTTTCAGTGTTTGACTTCCATCTTGACCAATTAAGAGGACGTCTGAAAATATGACCGTTTAAGAGATGACGCTCATTACAAAACGATGAAATTGTTGCCAACTATGCCAGCAAAAAAAAATGCACGCTCATAACTCAGCACTCCATCATAAACAACGCGGCAATGCAAAAGAAATTCCAAAATTTCGACATCGAAGTTGGCGAGACAGAGGAAAAAACAAAGGCGAAAAGGTGGTAATCGATGTAATCTGGAACTGGGGAATAAGCCAAGGTCAGTTGCCGGCCTTTTATATAGTTACTTAATGTACGTGTATGAAGAAAATATGACTTCATTTGCTCTTGTTACATAAGCATTTCCAAATTTCGCCCTTTTTCTCTCATTAACTTCTCAATTTCTTGATCAAGTAACCGGTTTAAGGCATTTTTTGTTTTGATTTTTTAGTTCATTTTTTAATTTTAATAATAAGATTTCAGTGTTAAGAGTAAAAGAAGAAAATCATATCCGTAATTAAGGTCAGCTTTCCATTTCATGTGACCCACTCTCCGTGGGTTCGTGTCAAAACCAAAACTCCAAAAATAAATTATTACAGGTACTTAATGTCAACGGTATTACCTCAGAGGTGCAACGCGATAATAGTTTAATCTCTTAATTGGTTCTGCCACCCAGATAATGGGTTCAGGGTAAACGCAATTGCCAATTTATGGTGGGAAATACATATATGACACTTGAGATTTTGACGACGGCACAATAATCAAACTCCGCTCTAGGTTTAATATTAGAGAGAAAAAGGGAATATTAAACACGAGGATCGTTTGAAATCACAATCGTAACGAGTGCTTTAATCATTTTTTTCAACAGAATTTATTATGTATCTATTCATTTCCATCTAAAAATTACTTAAATATCGTTTTAAAAATATTTTATGCATTTTTGTTGCTTAAAATTGATATTATGACATTGAAATTTGTATCAAAGCACAAGCGCTATAAAAAATTCTTTGCGTAATTCCGTATCGAAAAGTTTTTAACGCAAATTGGTTCGGTAACGGTTTACTTTACTGCACGCGTGCGGTAATATTTCAAAATTTGCACGCAAATAGTCGCCAATTTTAAGAAATTACATATTGTTGTCATAACCAAATTTATTATTTAAATATTTTAATATGAAAATTTCGCTGTGGGTTGTTGTTGCACAATTTGAAACAATCGCTGTGAACGGTTTTATTATTAATTGTCGATTAACTGGTATTTTTTTCAGAATTACACAAAATAGCGTTCAATACACATGTGAAATAGGTTATTACACCACCTATTTTTACTCGCTGCGCTCGTCTAAATACATGCTTAATTTGTGCTGAAAAAACTTCTATTTCACAACTTGTAGCGAAATATACTATTAAAGCACTAGTGTTTTTTTATTATTAAAGTGGTAAATATTTAAATTTGTACAGAAGAAATCAAAACCGATGTCCAAAAAAGTTTCAATCAATTTATTGATCGGTGCAATGACATTAAAGTTTAACAAAATTGTAGAACCGTTACACTGGTTTATTTGAATTTATTTTTAATTTGGGAATGTTCTATCCTTTTCCCCCGCATTACGCATTGAGCAACAAAGGCCGGTATAATGTATTGAACAGAGCAACATATATTTCTATAAAAATTCAAAGAGTTTTTTATGTTAATTTATTTCAAAATGCATAAAATTTTGTATAAAACACGGTCGATAAGCATTAATAAACACTCGAGCCTTCTTTAAACCTTTCGCTACGCTTGTGACTATAAAGAATCCTTATGTTTAATAATCATATGTTTTCAACCCCTTTTTATTAATAACTATTGGTTATTGAATGGAGGGCGCAGAACCCGCTCGGGGATTATAGCCCTTATTCACATATAAAATATATAAATAACTATTAATCACATTATTTTATGAATTGACAATCACGCTGCCGTAAGTCATTTTGGTTGAGTTTTAATTTGATCTTATTAATATTACTAAAAAATATAAAGATAGTTGACCTAACTAAAGAAGAAATTAAAACTTAAACATAACCTATCCATCTGTGGTGGATAATCTTCCCCACTCTATGATAACATTTCATAATTGGTGAAATAAAATGTTTTGAAAATTACGTCTATTAAATATTAGGCAAGCAATTAAACTTTATACTATAATTAATTAAGTATTGAGCAAATTGCCCAAAATTTTACTTCGTAATATTAAACACTTGTTTACAATGTAATCTGTGAAATGAATAATTGATTTCATATTGGGTTTCTTAATACAACTTTCTATAATTTATTCAATTTTAACTTAATTTTAATTAATTTTAACATAAATATATGATTAGAATGATTATAAAAAATACATTAAAAAAAAAGGATGTAATTGAACCAACCAACAGGTAAATGATTAATACTCGTACTACTAATTCCAATTTCATCATCACGATTTTCAAAACCTTTTTAAACGAGTACTGATTTATAAGTTTTCAATTTGTCTGGTAATTTTCCACGTGCGATTTTTTTTAAATCCCAAGAAAGGTATGACCTTAAAATAGTTTTGAAACATAAGTACTCGTTGTCTTAAATAAATAAAAGGCATGATTTATTAGGGGAGAGATAATGTATTTAAATTTACTTAACGCCACTTAGTTTTAATATGAAAGTATTTATATTGATTGGTCCATTACTTATGGTTAAAATATGGTTTTAGAGGTTTTTATATATCTGGATATTAAGTAAATATTAGCAAACTCGTATGCATATATAATAATATGTTCTTCTTCCTTATAATTATTTCAATTTAAAGTGATATTAAATTTGTATTGGTCATTTGAACACTTTATTAGTTATTAACTTATCTAAGCCTCTTTGGTCGAGTTGGTAGCGCGTTTGACTTATTCCTAGGAGGTGCCGGGTCCAAATCTGAATCATTGTCACCAGGTAACGCTTTTCCTAATAACCTTCTTTTCCTTTCTGTCTAATTTCGTTTACACTTCTATATTTAAAAAATTTCCTGTCCAAATTCCTAATTTTCCTATCTCAAACTTTCCTCGTCGTGTTCCAGCCCATTGAATGGACTGTTTAATCGTAGAAGATATTGTTACACTATCTTATAGAAAATGGTGCACAACAAATAGTTTTCGATGTAAAACAATATTGGTCAATTGGCAATGAGCTAATCACTCATAATAATTACCAATGATTAACAAAACACAGACAAAGCTTGCTTAGAAAGTGCCCGATGTCCCCCTGTTGGGATAAAAAGGAAAGAAGTATCTTATGTATAGCCTATTAAATACATAATTATTTACAATGAGTACAAGTAAAATATGATTATTTTACAGTCTCTTCAAATCATAAAACTAAATTAAAAAACTAAAATAGACTGTCCCGTTAGAATCTGTCCATTGATTAATTGAGATCATTTTTTAAATTAGGTTAATTTATTTTAAAAAAATAAAAATTTATATTTAATTATAATTAAATTAAATTAATAAATTATTCTCTATGGAAGTAAATAGAGAATAATTTAAAACGGAATGATATTTAATCACCTCCAGTTTCTACAATTTTGAAGATTTTCAAAACTGTTTTTAAAATTTACTCGCCCATTTATTTATCATCAAAAGATGTAAGTTTAAAACTTGTCTTTGTATTTACATAAATTATAATGACTTAAGTAGAACGAAGTATCTGTCTCGTGGCCGATGTGGTAACGCATCCGGCTACCTCTTCGGAGTCAAGGGTTCGATCCCTGGTCTAGGTGCTATTAATTGACTAATAATACACTGAAAGCAAAAAAGTCATTGAAATGTCGAAAAACCCGTTGGTTGAGGTTGAGACCCCCCATGTTCCTTACAGGAATTGAAAGGGAAAAAAAATAAGTAGAACGAAGTATAATACGTTTCTGACATATCATCAAAGTTTTACTGTCAAAATTCTACCTCATTAGTTTTACGTAATCAAGTTTTTTCAAATGCCCTATCTATTTATATGCCAATCTTTGACAATTAACGAATTAATATCATGACTATTTATCATTATTTGTTATGATGAACATATATATTATAGACTGGTTTTTGACACCAAAACAGAACACATATACTACGTAGAAGACCATCCTTTTCATAACTTTCATCTGTATTCATTCATTTAGTGGCAGCATATAATAGTGTTACAGAACAATCCGATTTGTTTCTTCCGTTCCTACTCCATTTAAGCTTTGAGAACCTATCTGGTCGAACGAATATCATTGACGATACTAGTTGTTCGGCAGTTGAGGCCGGGGATATTATTTTTTCTAAATGTATTTTAAAAAAAATTATTGATAGAATGGTATTTGTGAAAACGGGTAATTAGAAAAAAAAATTCGGTCTGATCAGGACACAAACCTGGGCTCTCCTAGTTGAATTCTGTGACAATGCTATAATCAACTGCGCCACCCACACCATACGTATATTACTACAAACATATTCTTTTTCATTATATTATCGTTTTATATTATACGAGTACTAACAATAGAACCTAAACTATACATAAAACATCTATATTATAATAATTTTGTAATTTTATATCCAAAAACCGACTTAGAGAATATTTTTATTTAATATTTCTTTAACCAAATAATATTTAAATTCCACTAAAATAATTTAAATAATATTTTCTAAAAAATAACTAAGATACATCATAATCTTTCTCTATGTAAAAGATCCAAATGTTTACATTTCTTTCGGTGGTATTATTAATCACCTGTATTACCTAATCAAATTAAAAGTATCAATTTAAACATACAACATTTTAAAAAAAACTAAATTAAAAAAACCTCCATAAAGAGTTACCAAAAGATTACGGTTTATGTTAATTAACTGTTAAATGTATAACACGCGAGTTCTCATACAAATCCCCAATAGAACTATAAAACGTTTAAACCTATCAAAATACAAAGAGATATTATATATTTATAGTAACTTGTTTTGGAATACTATCAAATAAACTATCTTAAAATATACAATAAACAAGCACGTGCTTTTGAACTTGAATTTGAAAATCATGATGACTAATTTGTGTCTAATAAAATTAGAATAAATTAAATTTAAATTTAGATCGGAATCTTAAAACTACTAATAAAAGATATTTATTGAAAATTTTAAAAAAAATATGGGTTTTTTTGTGATAATTTTAATTTTTATTCATTTTTGACACAATTTGACTAAATTACACTCGAGTTATCTTCCGCATTGGCATGTAAGTGGGACGGTGAATAAATAACAGATTGGCTGACCCCACAGAGCCGCCGATAAACGGGATTATCGACCATACAGTCGCTGCTTTTATGGTTTTTTAAGTTGATTATCGGAGGCCCGGCCGGCATTTCGGAGCAAAGTCTTGTCTTGATAACAGCCCAAAATAAGTAATTTGCAGTCGTGTTTGTCGTATTAGGAATTCAAGAAACACTTGATCAATTGTTTGGCATTGATAGCAATCAAGAGCAAGTTATCTGCCGCGAAGATTGGTGGTGGTTAGGTTTTTCTGCTCGACGCGCATTGCATTGTTTGGAAATAAAATAAAAGGTAAATCCACCTGGGTTTTGTTGTTGCTGCCGATTTTGTGAATAGATTTTACGTTCCATCACCGAAGCTCCACGCTCATTCACTCGCTCTGCCTAGTGTCAGTCGGTCTGTGGAGCCAGACAGGCAGTAGTTTCACAGAGAGAGCTTAGGGTCTACACAGCTATTGTGCGTTTTGTTTTTTCTCATCGAGAATCTAGAGAAAAATTGCAAATAAGTGGCGAAAACTAGTAATTACTGTTGATTTGTGTTAATAATAGAGTGGGCTTGAGAGTCTTTTAAAATATTCAGAGAGACCTCTTCAGTGGTGTTATACAATGTTCTTGTGCAAGAGGTTTTAGTTTTTGTTCTAGTTTTGGTTTGAAAGACTCTTCAAAAGCTCTCATCAAAAGTGTTGTTGAAATCGGTGCTAATTTTACAAATTTGGCAATAAAGTGAACATCTAATGTGACAAAAAAAAACAATGGATACCCAGAGCAACAAGAATTTGGCAAATACTCCACTGCAGGTAATACAGTTCAGGCAAATAGAGACCACGAATTTCAATTGCATGGGGGAGTCGCAAGTGACGCTGGAAGTGGACAATTTTCGTAATTGAAATCCGCCGCACGTCGCGCTCAAATTTTAAACAAAAAACACTTGTGCTTAAAAGGAAGTCATCAAATGTTGTAATCCGCTTCGGTACAATACCGCGATTGATTTGGCGAAATGTCGACCTCCAAACTGCAATTCACAATGATAGACCTTGTGCAAGAAAAGTCTCAAAACGATTCGCTGTAACCAACCATTCAATTGATTGTAATTATGTTTGCAGCATCACGACTATAAAAAAAACAACAACACAAAATTGCACAAGTCGCTAATGCCGACATTTCACGTACCATTTGATCTCAGCTTATTGACCCACAGTCATGCATACCATGGAATTTCTCCACTTGTATTGTTAAATATCAATTGTTATTTTTATTCCAAGTGATTAAATGTTTGGGTTTTCGAGAAAGACTGTTAATCTGTGCGAAAAGTGTCGCTTAAAGAAATATATTGAGCAATTAAGTTTTTATGCATTCATCTTTATAAAAACAAAATTCATAAAATATTAAAGTTCAACATGAAGTGACTGATCAATGAAAAATTGTATTAAAATTCGATTGAAATCACAGAGAATTGCAACGATCTCTAACAAATGGTGTCAAATAGCAAAACCTTAATAAGTGCCAACTTCTAAACCATCTCATCAAAGTTATAACCATCTACAGTTGAAACCTTTTAATATGACTAGGATATAGTGACAAGATTATAACGACCATCCGGTCATTATCATACATCCGACTTTTAAGAAATTGTGTCCAGTTATAATGACTAACATGATTTTTATTACCGATTTGTGAAAAATACAAAATTACATGTTGTAGATATAAATATTATGTTAAATATTTATTTCGATTTATTTTTTTTTATATTACCTCTAATCTATAATATATACTTACAGTAAAGAAATTTCACTGGATACGTTAACTTTTCAGCCACCGAATTTCTCGATCATATCGATCGGAAATTTTTAATGATTCTGTGTGTGTTCGTGAATAAAATACAATTTAATAAGCACACGACAGTGTGATAATAGTTATTTATACAACAAGGTCGATATGATAAGGCATTATTAAACACAAGGGAAGTTTTAAGCCACGATCGTAGCGAGTGCTTTACAGAAAGCCCGAGTTGCTTAATAATGCTTATCGACCGTGTTTTATATAAAATTTTATGCATTTTTAAATAAATGAACACAGAATATTAAAAATTCTTAATTTTTTTATGGTCTATAGGACTCCAGCCCAAAATATGAAATAAATAAAAAATAATTTTTTTTCAATGTTCCTCTGTTTCACACACAATGCGTAGAACGGGAAAAATACTGAGCATTCCTAAATTCAAAATAAGTTCAAATAAACCAAATGAACCAAAGTAATGGTTTTACAATTTTGTAAAACTTTAATTTCATTGCACCGATCAATAAATTGAGAGAAACTTTTTTGGTAATCGTTTTGGATTTCTTCTAATAAAACAAAGCACTAGTGCTATAATAACGACTTTGACAGAACAAATTTGAATGTTTTAATATCAATTTTAAGCAACGAAAATGCATAAAAGAAATTTATTTTGTTTAAATTCTTCTATATAATTTGTATAACTTCCGGTTAGTATGAAAAATTGTCCACTTCAATATAACCGGACTTTACTGTACCTGAATATAAAACATTAAGTAGTAACTCGTGTGGAACATTATTTGAGTTTTGTTTATATTATATTACATTACCTAAATACTTTCAAGAATATTCAGCTTTTATTGATGTGGTTTTTATTGATTTAAAGTAGTAAACACATTAAAAGTAAATATTTTTAAAAGACGTTTAATTTCTCAAGTGTTTTACTACTTTCACGTGATAAATTGCCGCATGTTGACAAGGGCACTTTAAACTGCCGAGAAATTTGTTGTCGATGATGTTATATAAAGAGTAATTTTGCATTTTACAACAAATGATCTCCGAGAAATCTTTTCCTTTGAATATCTTTAAATATAATTGTGTAATGAAAACGTATCGAGTATTTTTGTGTCCAAATTAATAGTTTTTTATTCTCTTTCTATAGTCTAGTGGTAACTGTCTCCTCGGAGAGCATTTGTTTAAATCCTGGGCGGGTTGCATTGACTGGATCCTTTTTCAGCCGATTTGTTATAAATCTTTTAGGAGGTCATTTCCGTATGTTCCCAAGCTCTGTTCCCCCAATTTACAACAACAACACACTCAGTAAAAAAACTCTCAAAATGTGTTCCTTTGTTATTGTTAAGATTATTAACAGAGCTGAGAAACATACAGCATCGACCCCATGGAATAGAAATGCCAAAAAAAATAAAAATTGTTTATAAACCTGTTGAAAAAATTGACTACAATTACCAAGTTCTTTGGAAAATTTTATACGATTCGTATATTTGTTTCCAAAATATGAATTAAAAAATTAAAAAACAATGAGAAACTTATTTCGGACGATATCAATTAGGCACAACTATCGTGAGTTTCCCTTATACTGATAGCCCTTCCTCTAAAGTGCCCAGATCTATACTGACCTAGTGTGCCGTGCTAAATAGCGGGTCGAATAAATACTTTATCCTGTTGTATCCTAATTCTTGAGAAGATCGTTAATACGTTTTAGATAGCAGCAATTTATTAAGGACCAGAAATTGTGCTAGATAGTGTAAACTAGTGCGATATACGAAGAGGGGCTTATGGCAGTCCACCCACCATACCTCCGGTGATACATTATCGCATATATACAATCAATTCCTATACCAAATTAAAGAGGCAAGAACAAATTTTAGATTTGTTTTGCTCTCAATTTATATTAAAATTATTTAGTAAAATGTTTGTACTAAAAGTAACCATGTTGTATATTTACTCGATTTGTTCTTGTCTGTGAGTATGGAAAAATGTATACTCCAACAGTATCAAATAATGAACAACTTTCCAGAGGAAGCGGCGACTACTTAGATATAATAAAAAGATTTTTTGATAGAATTGAAATGATTTGAAGTTTCTAAAAATAATTCTTCACAAATAAATTTTTATAAAAACGACTAATTAAAAGATATATGCGCTCGTAAAACAGTAGTTGAGACCAATTGTCATTTGAACATTTTGAAATAATTTCATGTACTGAGCTTTAAAATTGTGGTTTTCTCGCCAGTTTGACGTAGTTTCAACTTTTTAATACAAGGCACGTCTTACCCGTAATTAAAAGAAAGACATGTTGGTTTTTGCATTACATTTTTCACGGAAAAAAGTTCAATTAAAATTTCAAAAAATGTTAAAAATGTTATTTAATTAGTTAACAGCTTAATTCCCATAATTGAATTGCATGTCATAAATAAGTCAGGTGTAAAGTTGCCATTTTGACATATTTTCAGTGATCTATCTCTGTCAATGCGATCTAGATGTCGGTCAGTTGAGTTTTCCCAACAATTTCACTTTCCATAATCTGGTCGACCTCTGTCGTGTCTCAAGTGCTTTAACGGAAAACAAGAAGTATAAGTTAATTACGATCCAAGTGGCCATGAACATGGTCAATGTGCAGAGCGCGATCAAAGATCACAAAGAGAATTTGTTTTTTTACTTCTTCTTATTCTTATTACGGAAGTCACAATTTAATGCGGTAAAGAGGAATATTTTTCAAAACAATATAACCAACTAATTATAATTTATAAAAATATATAGAATTTATACTTAATTACATACGGGTTTGTTTAGTCTTTTTTAGAAACTATAAACAATTAAAAAAATACTTAATTGCATACCCTTCCCAATAATAAAATCCATTTAAAAGCTATGAATTTGCATTTTATTGCAATTTTTTCTTCAATAACGTCATAATTACTATTGTTAAATTGATTACAGTTGTACTTGTACACATTACAGACCGGACAAACTGTATTATTGTAAAAGCTTAGTACTAAAAGCTGCTAATTAAGGTCTATTGTATTCAAAGGTTGTTTCTATGAAAAGTACTTTAGACACGTTTTATTACTAATAGAAATTTCCCCGGACTTGAACTTACTTATGTAAAGATTGAGGAACAAATAAAGATTTCAATATTTTTAATGAATTGTTTGATAATAAAGTTCAACGTGACATAAATTTTAAATCTATAATTTGATATGCAAATTGTGTCATTATTTCAATAATTTTTCCCTTTGTATAATAAGAAAAAGGTAGTACATTCCCAAAGCATGGTCAGATGGAAGGCCTAAATTTGATGACAACTCGAAGTTTTGAAGTATTCTACTGAATTTTAGTAACACAACAACAAGAACAAAATTTCGCGTTTTTTTTACCAAATGAATTATCATCAAATTTAGGTCTTCCATCTGACCATGTTTCCTAATCCCATCATAAATAAATAAATTGAAACAAATGAAGAAAATGAATAAAGAACAACCAACAAAATCCATATTAAAATTTACTAGGTTTTAATTTTAAAAAATTCTGTTTGTCGCTTGAGTCAATAAACCCCTTGAGAAAATCATTATTTGACAAATAACCAAGGTTAAATTAAATAGTGGAATTGACAAATTAATATCAAATATAAGCATTAATAAAATTGAGTTTGATTTTTATTCATTTTTAGAGTAAAGAAGGGAGATTTAATTAATATTAGTGTTAAAACAAGGTTGTAGAAATAATGGAATTTTGCTGGAATTCAAATTACATTTGTACACGAAACCAATACCAATGCAAATAAATGGTTTAAAATTAAAATTTTGGTAAAACTCCAATTTAAAGAACGTTCACTAAAAAAATCAGACAACTGCCATTATTTTATTGATAACACATCTTCCGGATCCTATGTGCACAGTATTTAAAAGAAAAAATTTCCATTTGAAATTTAATTCCCTTGTCAAATTCGAGTTAAAAAAATTTCCACTAGATGGCTATCGTGTCGATTTGGAAATTACAATACATTTAAATCAAAAAGACGGTAAGAGACACAGTCACAGACAGTTTATTATCTTTACAGAAAAACATAATCCAAAGTACTCCACAATTTGTCCAAATGATTTCCGAAAAAATAGGTCAGACATGACGTCAGGGACTTTATCAATAGAAGGCCAGACTAGTTTTTGTATTAAATATTTTTATGTCGAAAATTATCAGTTTATTTTTTTATTGAAATTATACAACTGCGAGAAAATTAATAACCGACCAGTATGATCTTTTTGGTCTAATATATGTACTTTTCTTGAACTTATGTTAAGTTCATATAAGTTAAGTTATATTCCTAGTGATGATTTTGGATCATATATCCACTGGCACCTCCTCATACGAATTTTTAAATTATAATTTGTAATTAAGGTAAAACTAAAATTGTCCTAGGGTGGCTATTAAATTTCTCGCAGTAGTATATGATTTTTGTTGTTTAAATCATCTAATTTTATCGATTTTTTGTAAAAATGTCATATCCCTTGTTTTATTTTTATTTTGCGAATGAGTTTTGATAACAAGTTTAAGTGCATAAAAAAATTAATGTCCGTAGTTAAATATCCAAACTAATCAGTCATTTGATGGCATCTTCATTGACATTTCCAATGTCTTAAACATCACCTGTCTGTATAGTATTAGCTTGTTGATTATCCCCCTTCCGCCTTTTTGTCTTTTGAAATTCGCAGCTATGAACAAAGCACTACAGAGCTCGCATCTGGCAATACTATACATAATTTGAAAGGTCTTGATATAACCCACAAAACGGCGCATATTTGACTAAATTCGATCACTGTAACACTTTTTATAACGCATTGAATAAAGAGCAAAAAAGCGGAAGGGAGATATTTACCAATATAATATATCGTAATTCTGGGCCCATATATGCTACATGGTTTTATAAATTGCTCCACATCGGCAGATCAGTCCTAGAACCTCATTTACACATCTGGAAATTAATGTAGCTGAAGCTCTATTTTGTTAATTTTGCAGAATTCAATGGTTGGAGAATGAAACTCTTTAAAGGCGTTTATATGATCGTCAGATCACTTCTTCCGTCCTCAGAAATTGCTGAGAAATAACATTTCGTTTCCATTTTGCGCAATTCTTGATACAAAAATTCAATTATCGCAAATTTTATTGAAATGTGCTCAATAGAAACAAGAAAATTGTGTCCATGCAAGGGTTTCAGAAGCGTAGAGAAATATTAACTCTTACTTTCAACTAATTTTCTACCTTTCTATTGGTTCGGACTCTTTCAATGTTATACTGCTTAGAGCCCCTAAACAAATAGAGCCTAAAATTGAGGATGGAGGAAGATGAGTCTTTAAATCTAAATAATAGTAACTTTATTTGAATTTTAAAATTATCATTAAATTCTAAATAAAATCATCTTTCCAGAGACTTGCAGTTTTATATATTTATTATCTTGGAAATGCCATTTTTGGTAATAACCCTGTTTTAGGCTATAGTGAACAAAATAACAATACAGTAATAAAAGTCGGGCTTTTGCCTCTTGAAATTTTCTCGGTCCAGCGATCTTGTTCTTCAATCTTCAGTTCCCAATAGAGCTTTGCTGGCCTCGTCAACTGATTCTGACCATCGCCTGCGTGGTTTACTAGCTGGACGTTTTCCTGCCTCGTTTTCTACTAAATATTTCTTCTTTCCTCGATACTCTCTTCGAGTTTTTTCGCCAGCGTCCAGGTTTCACATCCATAACATAGTACAGGACGACTTGTTGTCTTATATAATCTTATCTTTGAAAGTCTGTGCACATATGTATATATATTATATACCAAATATCTTCAGCTTGAAATCCTTGTATTATGGTTTTAGATAACCCAATGATAGTTAATCTTGTATTATTTTAAAAACATTAGATTAAATTTGCAAACTATTTGGCCAAAAGAAATAAAAACATGTTTGTTTTGAATCAAAACTATGTCAATGATCGTAAAAGTATTTTGCTAAAACAAATTGAACTTGGCATATTGACCTTCATTTCACTGTCACTAACGAAAGATAGATAATTTTGCGTTGATAGTAAATCGGCAAATTAGTCAGTGCCAAAACCAATTATTGACACTTAACAGAAAATTTAAAAAAATAAATAAATCAATAGGCTTTAAAAAATTTAATTGTAAAATAAAAGGAAATTAGCACATACATGATCTAATCTTTGCTAATTTCTTTTATTTAATAACATTCGTCTAATAGATTTTTGAGTCACCTATCCTCATTGGAAGAATACAATTTTGAACTTGAGATGATAAATCAATGGTAATCCCGATGGATAACATTTTTTTTTAATTTATTATGTTTACAAAAAGTACACATGAACCCAAAGATAACATGAGCTATACTTTTTATCGGCTCAATAGATAAACTCAAGTGTAAATTTCAGTAAAAAATTCAATTATTCTCTATTTAAAGATGATTTCATTTGATGTTATCATTTGAAAATAAACAACCTTTGGTATTTGATAACCGTTCTGTATACAAAACTTTATGCAATTTAATTGATTAACGAAAATAAATATCGAGTTATTTGCATCCTAAACAGAAATGCCAAAATAATTCCAGAATTCCGATATCCCGGTTTAAAATCTGGTTTGAGAGGTCTACTCGTATTCTAATTCTGGATTGACAATCTACTTAGGGGATTCCCGTCCACTATTAGAGAGTGATTGTTTTGTAAGATGGTGCTTGAGTTTTAAAGTTTATCTTAACGACATGCACACTCCGTTTAACATTTGTCAATAAACTTGTAAAAGAAGTATGTACAAATAATAATAAAAAACAAAGACATCATAAGATGACTTGCAGAAATGCTAATTCTTGTCATAAATTTTGTTTGAAGTTTACCAGAGTCTCCGACTTACCAAAAAAGCACGGGTTAAAGACCGATCGATACACGAGTATTTGCTAATTTTGGGATGTGTTTTCATTAATTGGATCAAATATTATTCGAGATTAAATTAATGAAGAAATATTAGCAGTTTTAGGTTTTAATTATGATTTATTAAAAGTGAAAGCAGTAAAAAGTATTAAGACGAAACCGTTTTATGCATTTTTTTTTCATAAAGTTGATATTATGAAACTAAAGTTTGTTCTGCCAAAGCCTTGTTTATAATACAAATACTTTTGCGTTCTTTATTATTAAATTGTGATTTCCGTATAAGAAATCCAATAAATTTATGTGGAAGACCGTGTGCAATCTGGCAACTAACAGCTCTATAGTAAAGCCATTTTTGAGGTTATGCGTTCTCAGAACGTTTTGACGTACGACAAATATTTATGTTATTTACAGTGACTTGAAAAAAGTAATGTGGCAAAAAAATGGAATTAACTCTTGAACATTTTCGGGCAATCATTTATCACAACTTTTGATGTGGATTATCGCGACAAGAGTGCATTGATGAAATTAAATCTTTGTATGGAGATGAAGCACCATCCTATAGCTCTGTATAGTATGTGTGTTACGTACAGCCATTTGGTTAGACCTAGACCGGTAACGGTTATTGAGTCGTCAAAACAAAATTAATTGAAAGAGCAAGACGATACTCATATTATCTATTTCTCCATGTTCTCGTGCAATTATAAAAAGAAACAAAACAATGCGAGGGAGATAATTAAATTATATATTTGATTTTAAGGAAATAAATGTTATTTAAAAATGCATACAATTTTGTATAAAACACGGTCGATAAGCATTATCTTTTCGACCTTGTTAAATAAATAACTATTAAGGAGTTCTCCAATCTTTGAATTTATCATAAACAACAAAATGGGGCTTCCGCTAGCCCGTAAACCACAGTAGATGTCACTTCCAAACATTTTTACACAAAAATTCGAAAAAAAATTAGATAAAATTTCATACAAATCTGTCAATTAAAAACTTTTCACTTAACGTCTTTCATTTAGGTTCATATTAAACAAATTACGTTAATAATTTATACAAAAATTATAGATTATTTTTATTAATTTATATCTAGTTTACCAGATGTTAAATTAATATATTATGTTTACTTTTATACATATATATTTTCAAATAAAACATTTTGCAATAAAACAAATTAAATTATGTTGAGTGTAAATTTTTTGATGAAGGCATCTGGTTGAGAAAATTAGAAGACCGTAAGACCTGTGAATGCCTAAAGGCCCGCTAACTTTGAGAAGCTGTAAAATCTACAATTGTTGCATTTTTTAATTTTTTTCTTCGGATTCTTACTTTTGAAAATTATCTTTATTTATGGTAATTTTGTCAATTCAATATAAAATTTGGGCATTACAGGGTTAAACACTCGGGCCTTCTTTAAAGCAATTACTACTTTCGTTTCAAATCTAACGATATTGTCGTACAAGTATGGTATATCCTTAAATGTAAAAGTGAGTATTTAATCTTTATTACTATTTTTACTCCAACAGTAGTCTTGGCTAGTGAAATTTGCAAATACAAATGGCATTTTAGGAGTATTTATTGGTTTATAACACTTGACAACCCATTTTTGATGACAATTGCGATTTGCAGACTTTATTAGCACGTCTCCGCTCTGGCACAAAACGACAATGAATGTTTATTAATTCGATCTTGGCGCTTTAATGATAATCTACAAAGAGAAAGAAAGACTGTTTGTGCTCATGAAAGTCAGTCAGGGAAACCTCAAACAGCTGCACTCCCTACCTGATTCCCACCGCGAACAAATAAAGCAATTTCCCGTTTCTGGGTGGCGAAAACAATTAAGTAATTACAGCAAAAACTGATTGTATGGGAAGAATCTATTCATTTTAATTTGCTCAAAACTCTCAAAGAAGGCTTATCTATTCTTACTCTTTGTCGAGGTATCGAAATGCTCACAGAGTTTACATTTTTGTGTACAATTGAATATTTATTCGACCGTTATATTGTTTAATTAAATTACTGCATTTTGTTGTGTAAAATTGATATACCTGAAATTGTATCTGTTCCGTAAAAGATGACACTAGTATCTTAAAGAAGATTTTAGCACATTAGAGCTTTTACTATTAAAGAAGTATTATATGCGTGTCAGAGTATCATAAAATTTATGAAAGTTGGTTTTGTAAAAAATTACTTAAATTTAAAATTATCTTTTTTTTTGATACCCATAATTGTCTGAATATTCATCTGACTTTAATTTGAAAGGACGGAAATACACTGTGCATTAAGGTTACAATCGCACGCGTTTATCCTTGATATTACTGGAACCAACAGAAGCTGGAATATTAAATCTACACACAGTATACCTCTAAACAGCAAGCAACTTTATGTCATAGCAGATTTTCAAATACTTGAATCAATTTCGCTCGATCTTAGCCAAACCATATTAAAATTAAGAAAATTAATTTCCCTACAAATTGTCAATACTTAGTTTTGGAATTGGACAGCTGGAGTTTGACCTAAAGTTGTAATCTGTAAAGAGATATACTGTATGTAAATTTGAAGATCCGTCTTCTTTTGGTTCCAGAAATACCAAGGATAATCGGATGCGGCTTTAACCTCAATGCACACTGTATCTTACATAGAGCATGGTCAAAAGCATTTTCAATTGCACATGAGCCTTCTTCAAAACAGTTGGATTTAATTCACTCTCTTACTAAATAACCTTTTACTTATCGGTGATCTAATACGAAAAAACTATTTTGAATATTTCGATTTAAAAAAAATAATTAAAGTCTGTAGTACTTACCTAGTTCAACACTTATATAATTTTTCTTACCTTAATTTAATTTGATAATATTATTAAATAAAAGATATATGTAAAAAAAATAAAATTTGTTTTGAAATGAATATTGAATAATAATTTAGTGATTTATGTAACCGCGCTAATGATATTGGCTAAACATGGATTATAAAATCATGTGCCATTTTAATTGACATTTGGATATCATACCATTTTTTATGATTATCAATTAAGTTTTCTAGAAGTTTTAATATTTTTAATATTAGGTTACAACAATTGTATTATTTTTATTTGTGTTTTTATAAATTTTAATAATCTTCTTTTTTTGTCTGAATTAATTATAAAATAATAAAATTTACTTTCTAGAAAGTATATGAGTTTATGATAGAAAGACAAAACTCCAAATATTCCATAGGCATTGTAAACAGTAATTAAAATAAGAAATTCTTTTCAAATTGGTGGAATGAGCATCCAAAAACGCAAGAAATTTTGTATGAGACCCGTGTGAAAACCCAAATTCAATCCATTGGCCTGATTTTCGCTCATTCACTTATTTGGATTACAAATGTCACCTAGATTTCATACTTTACATACTTCACACATGCTGTATAATTAAGTTTTAAAAAACTTTAAAACCATAAGCACTTCAACTCCGACTATTGACAAAACTTTTAATTACGACGCCAAACAAAAGAACGATTGTTTGATATGTAATTAAAAATTCAAATAGTGTATTTAACCAAAGTGTTCGATTTCCCAACTTAATTGTATTTAATTAACTGATTAGATTTTAAGGTTCCCAATCAAAGTGCTTTTAAATTTGTCAACATTGCGATCGATTTCAATAAAAAGATCAATATGTCAGTTTATTTATTTAAAACAAAAATAATTTAATAATATTAAAAACAAAAGTCTTCTTTCGTGTCAAAGATCAAATTATTGCTGAAAAATAATTCCTCACAACTTATGCATATAGTTCACACGGTGACCGAATTCAAATCTGCATAAATTATTTCCTCTATTTTGCCATTTTTATACTCTCTTCAATGTGATTAACCTCAAATATATGGTCAGCAAACAACGACATTTGTGGCTTTTCAATCGGAATTCAATTCAAGGTTGTCAAAGTGACAAATGATTAATCTTCAAAAGTGTTTTGTTTGGTCGGTAATTATTTGACAGTTAAACAAAAGTAAAAATGGGGCCTAATACAGTGTTGAAAACAAAAATACCCACACCTGACCGAAAAAGTTACACTACAATCATAAAAGCCGGTCTAAATGACCGATATATTGCAAAACCTCACCGCCAAACTTTGAAATTAGACCTTTCTAATTCCCTCTCTGTCGTTCACTTTTTATGCAAAACTCTTGCGGCCTGCTGTGACTAATTTAGTGTAAAATACAAATTTTATTCAAAGCAAATTTCCTTACGATTGTCGCCAATTGAAGTAAATTAAGTACGACTAGAAATTATCCAAAAAGTGCTTCTAATGCCTTATGTCATTGCATGTCAATATAAAATTGGAGGTAAAACCAATTTAAAAACAGCAAACAATGAAGCAAGTTGTTATGCGCTCGGATCGGAATGATCAGTGCCTGCCTGCTTGGCTTGTAGGTCTTTTGTTTGCATGCTTTTTAAACGAGAGTCAAAGTCGTAAAGAAGGGAAAGCCAAGTCAGAAGATTTCACAACCATAAGCGCACTTTGTTCAACGACAATTGCTCGACAATTAAATTATGATGACAACTGTCATTCGGAAAAAAACAAAAATTATCAGAGAAATGTTGCAACTCTCAATTTTACCCCATTCGATCACAAGCATTATTTAAAATTGATTTTTATCAGAATTTTAAAATTGTTCTGCGATAAATTTCTAGGATTATACAAGAGTAAAGTAACATTTTTGACATTTTCAAAGATATTGCTAATTTCTTTGACATTTTATTGCAGTTATGTAGTTATGCAGTGTTATGTATACTGTTATTGCCATTAAAATGTGTCATATAACATTAAATGATCCGCAAAAATTAGGAAATCAACTGTTGCATTAAATTTAATTAAAATATAAGAACAAATTTAGTTTTCGACATTGTTTATGCTCTCTGTCCAAATTTTTGTTTTTTTTTTATCACAAATTTCAATAGTTATTTAAACATCGTGTAGGAAAAATGAACCATAATTAAACACGAGTGAAAGATACGAGTGTTCAATTGTGAGTTTTTCCAAACGGTTTTTTACAAAATTTTATACAATGCGCGTATTCATTAGATATTTATTCACGAAAAATGATGTGATATAATAAGAAGACAAGTACTAATACTAAATTAAGGTCTAATCACATACAATTATGGGAAAAGTTGTCAAGAGAATAGTACTTTCGGTTTCAATATTTCGATCAATCGGATAAATAGAGCACCTTGCACTGTATGACTTATACACCAGTGATAGCATTCAGCTATTAAACTACATTTCAAAACCAGAAACAACAATTAAAAATTTTTGTTTTGGTTTTGGGAAAAAATTAAAATTGAATAATAAATCAAAGCCTACTTTATTAATGCCAAGAAAGATGTCAAAATACATTTTTTTTCATGCTACCAAGATCAAAAATTATATTTTTTAATATCTGAATATTAGTACCAAGAAGGTGTATTTGTAATGTCTGCGGGTATTGAATAATGCATAATTATACAGTATTAAATTATGGAGCACTTTCTATGTAGAGGGTTTCTAAAATGTTAAGATTTTTTCATAGAATAATTGTTTAGAAGATTTTTAAAGTGGTGAAGTAATTATATAAATTTAAATTTAGTAATTTTCCATTCTACTGGAAACAGATTATATTTTTATGTTAAACTTTGTGTTCAAATAACATTATTATGATTGCAATCTACATAGTTTGTAAATGAAACAATATTTCAGTTTGCACATGATAAACAAATGTAAAATGTCCAAAACCATACTTCCTAAACAGATGTTTACGTATTCTTGTTTAAATAATGTAAATAACAGCATTGTTCAGTAATTATTAAGTTCTATTTGCAAAATACATTACAAGTAGGCGTATGATCGATTGATCGACAAATTTAAATACTAAACAATGTTAAAATACTGGTGATATTCTTTTGATCTACTTGTATAAATAGTTACGCACTTATTATGTATGTTAATAAACCAAACAATAGTATAAGCACAAATACATATTTAATGAGTCAATTTACACATTGTATTTATTAACACACATATTAAACACTTTCATTTTCAATCCAAAAATTAATATTAACAAGCAACTTTACTTTACAAAAATGCATAATTTTTATACTTATGACCTTGAAGAAAGGTTAGATTTTCGATATCGATATGAGTTTCACAATGCGACACTTTATCGCAATTCATTGCAATGCCAAGAACGGCCCATTTATTTTAAATTGACGATCCTTGGCATTGCAATGAAAAAAGTGATCATTGCTATGAAAGAAGGGTGTAGTGAAAATTTGAATTTTTAAAGGCGGTTATAACGGTCAAATTGTACCCGAAAGCCGTCCATACAGAGACCGTTATAACGGCTTAAGTTTTGTTTTGCATTTTAGATACATAAAATATAATATTTGTTTTACTAAAGTCGTTTTTATAGCACAAGGGCTTTTAGAAATTCTTTAAAGCACTAGTAGTACTTTCCTTAATTATTAAAGTGGGACCTCCGTGAACTAATTTTGCCACTCGCTACGTTCGGGACTTTAAACAACTCTAATGTTTAGTAATGCCTTATCTTATCGACCGTATTTTATAAGTGACTATTGATTAGTTGTAGATGAAAAATTCCGTTATTGACCAGGAAAGGAGTGTGAAATACAAGTCCTTTTGGGAATTCTTCATTGTTTTCGAGCACAAATAACTATTTTAAGAATCCTTTTTAATCTTGCTTGTAAAACAGTTCACATTTGTTTTTTTGCATATTTCGTTATTTTATGCTGCGACATGTGTTTTAAAGACAAACATTTTTAAATTAGTTTTCCCAATTTTGATATAAAAAGTACTTGTTTTTATTAATTTATGCTTCAATGAAACATAATAATTATTAAGGCTTGAAAAATTTAATGAATACAGGCATGAAAAATGTACTATAGGAAGGAAAACATACAACTCCATTCACAAATACATCTTATCATTCTTCTGAAGAATGAAACATCAAAATGTTTCATTAAATGTTATGTTTCTATTTTTTAAAACTACAAAAAGCCCCCAGAGTATCAAAGTTATGTTTCCCATATAAATATTTAATTAGTTTTTGTGCTATTTTACAAATGAAAATTGGGAAAATAACATTCATTTCTCGACGTTTAATTCAGTTTTCTCGAAGGAAGCTATTCGCGTCGTCGACTTCGTCTCCTAGCGGAAACAGACTTCCTTCTTGAAAACCGAAACTTAAACTGTCTTGAAACGAAAATAACTATTTGGTGTGTATTTAATTTTTAATGTTGCATGGGTGTAAATGAGTCGTTTTTAACAGTTTCTTTTAAACCCTTTTACCACAAACACATTATTCCAAACACAAAATATTAATTTGTAAAATAAAATTATCTATATGGCCAACAATGTGTTGATTTCTACGAGCTTTTAGTTATCTGTAAAATATGGTTTGATATAAATCAAAAGAATACATCATACAGCATATACGGGATTACAAGTTAATCTACAAACTGATAGGTAGTGTTGATAAAACCATAAATTTTTATTATGTTTATATACCTCGATTCCAGTAGTTCAAAACAGAAAATTTTCCAATTTTAATCACTATTAATTTCGATACTTCAAATAATTGTTATGCAAATTAAAATAAAAATTCCTATTTAATTGGTTTAATTAAGATGTTTATTTTTTTATTTAACTATTACTTTAGTTTGAATTTTCAATATAAAAAGAATTTTTTGTTAATATTTGATGTGTTATGATACATTTGTACTGGATTTTGATGCATTTTCTACCCAAATCCGCTCAACCCTATATAAGTTGCCCAGTTTTTTAAATATTGAATGGGTGACGTCATTGGTGTCATTTTGGTGCAGAGTTATAGATACTCACTATATTAGAACCAAAGAATATTGATTTAGGTAGTTAATGCATCTATTTAGTCCCTTTAAAAGTCTCTTGTGACGAAGCTATCAAATCATAACAATTAATGACATTCAGGCTAGCGGCGCTTCACTAACACTGCTACTACAGATTACTATAAAATTATTGTAAATTAGCGTTGGATCACCTTAGTTTTTCACAAATTTGTTAAAATAATCAAAACACATTTTAATACTTTACTCAATACAAAATTTTATGCACTTTTAAATAAAAATCTTTAAAATGCTTCGAATTTCTGTAAAATTACATTTTACGGTTTCTATGATACACCACAAGTAGACATAGCTCATGAGTTCTCCGATAGGTGGCTTATATAAAAAACATCCGTTTACACTAACAAATTGCAGTTAAACCACGCCCAACAAAAGTGACGTACATATAAAATTGATGGAATTCTTTTACGAGGTCACACTTTAATAATAAAAAAGCACTTGTCCTATAAAAACGCCTTTGACAGAACACCATTTTAAGTGCCATAATATAAATAATATGCAACTAAAATGCATAATAGTTATTTGTGCTACAAAGGTGTAAAGTCAACTGTTCTTTAACGAGTGAAACGAGTGTTAAACATTCGAGCCGAAGGCGAGTGTGTCATCGTATCCAAGTTAAAAAACAGGACTTCACACCCTATCAAGACATAATGTTTTTTGCACCACTCATGAGCACTGAATTTTTTACAATTTCATTATTTTCAAGGAAAATTTAGAAATTGACATGTTTCACAAATGTTTCAAGTGAAATCTTAAATTGTAAAGAAACCGTTAACTGTTGGATTTCAAAATAATAAGGCAAGCGCCTAATTTATTGTGACATGGAACATTTGTTTGCTTAATTTATGTAAAATAAATTTCCATTTAAAGCAATATAAGACTATTAATATAATTTACTTAAAAGTTAAGCAGATTTATCTTCTTATTCACTAATGAAATAAAAATTCAAAATTTTCACTGAGTGCCATAAAGTAAAACTCGTTAAAAATAAAAAAAATATTGTATATATTATATAAAATATCTTTATTCAATT